>JAJIBD010004699.1:0-170550 GCA_021461705.1 Cryptotis parvus | reverse complement strand
ATTAAAAGTACTAATAGCATGTACTCAAATTCTAATGTCTGAATATTTGATTGATGTCCCGTCAACTAAATAGAAAAAGAATTTTGAATAATGTATATATATATATGTGTGTGTGTATATGTATATGTGTGTTGTGCATGTGTACATAACTATGGATGAGCCAGTTACTCTAAATAGCATTACATTTTATTATAAGATACCTTGTGATATTTATATCCATAGAAAAAATTGATTGATTACTCCGGTAGTATTTAGGTGGTAGGTGCTACAGAAATGTATTTGTCTAAGTGGTAGGAGCACTTTATACATAGAAAAAAACTAGTTCATGAGTACCCTGACTATATTCTTCAATTTTACTTTTTAATTGTTCATCCTCTATAAAGTTAGTAAGATGTAAAATGCATTTGTGATTTTTATTTTTAAAAAACTGGTAATCAGAAATTAAGGTTTCCTCAAACCGTTCTGCTGCATTCCTACTCAAACCCTTTCATTCAGTGTCTTTCCACTGTTGATGCAATTAGAGCTCCTCTATAATTTAGAGCTCTGGGACCAATCTGTATAGCAAATTATTCTGAGGAATGAATGAAGAATCAAATGAATGAGTTTATAAAGAACTCTGCATTATCTTTCATGTTTCCCCTTACGAAAGCTCTTTTCCTTGTAAATGTTCACAGAATGAGTATGGTGAAAACAATGTCTTGAGGGGGCACTTAGAAGTAAATGTAATTGCCTCCTTCCATACAAAGAATTATGAAAACAGTGTAAAAGACACACATATAGCCTTAAGCTTACTCTGCTAATGCTATATTAGCAAAGTATTCTTTACTATATGCATATTTAGCAGTTATCTGAACTCCTTTTCCCATCTGAACTTGTCCTTTTCATAGACAAGTCCCATTGGCCACCAAAGGATAATCCCAACTGAAACTACAGGCAGGATATAGGGGGTAAAACCAGAAGAAATTAAAAGATAGTGTTACATATCACTCTCAACTTATCCCTTGATGACTCCTGACTTAGGTGCCATCTGATGTACAACTCCATGAGTTCCACAGGAAAAAAAATACAGTGGAAGCACGAAAGTTTTGAGGGGTTTGTAGTTACCTGATCTGTATGTACAAAGAACTTGCTTTCAGAGTTATCTCATCTACAGGGGTCTGAATACTAATGCTGACTGTCCTAAAGGTAAGGCAGCCAAGGTAGGCATCTACAATGGGGGAAGGGGGAGCCAAGGCAGAACTTTGGTGGCCCCTCACCTAGAACGGAGTCACCCCAAAACTTAAGTGTTGTGAAGGAGTCCATAGAGCAGACATGGCACATAGAGGGTGATTAAAGTTGACACCAGTCTGTGCAGTAAGGGCTGAGAGTTCATGGATAGGTATTAGGGGAAAGGGATGCTAAGCATGGGGTTTACAGGAGTTTCTTCTAGCCTTAGAGCACGGTTTAGCAGCCTATCTTACTTGGGGCCAACAGATTCTATTGGCCCAATCAGTGAACCGTGATGCCTTGGTTAGAAGTTAGACCTAAGGATGTCCCATCACAGAGTGAGTTTCCTTCTGAAAGTTGCTTCGTAGGTACCAGTCTTAAGCAGCAGCATCCCTAGACCTGGTGTTTCTGAAAGTTGGCCAGTTGCGAGTATTCATTTCTTCATGAGGTTGGAGCTAACAGAATGTACGAGCCTGGATTAAGGATGAAGATTTACCCTCCCCTTCTTTGTTTGAATTTTGAGCTACTAAAATTGAGCTACTAAAATTTTGAGCTACTAAAAGTGTTCAGGGATCACTCCTAGTGGGGGTTCGGGCGACCATATGCATGACTTAAGTGCATTACTTAAGAGATTTTTGTGGAGGGCTGCTGTGACCCTCTCTGTGCCCTAGTGACCTGAGCGACAAGCAAACCAGCGTGGCGCACCCGGCCCCCCCATCCCGGTACCCGCTATGGTAAAACATGGCGGCCACCGGGTTCCTGAAGGCTCTTCCTTCAGGAGTGATATGTTGCCGAAAGCCGCGAGTCCCAGAACCCTGGTGGCACGAGCGGGTCTAAACTGCATCGGGGCTGGGTCGAGGTTATTTTTACGGGCAGAATTTATCATTCTCGTGAGTCCACTGGCCTCAGAGTCCAGTCATGGAAAACCCAGCAGCTCCGTGGCGGCCTGGCCTGACAGCCCTTCACAGGGAGACAGCAGCCAGGTGAAGCCCAGACCAGGCCTCGCTTTCCTAAGGTGGGGCCCACCAAGGGAGACAGGTGGCTTCTTTCCAAACCTTCAAGTCTGTGTTCCGTGCTTGAAGCCCAGAGCGACCGGCCTGACAGAGCGGAAGCCAGATCTCGCTCTATCCATTGGGTGCTAGGTTCTGGGGACACAATATGGGCTAAATTTCGAAGACTTAAGGGTTGGTTGGGGTGGGAAGTGCCCTGAGAAATCTAGGCGGCAGTGAGAAGAATCGACGTTGGGGCGGGGGTGTGGAAAGGGGCGCAAACCGGAAGTGAACCGGAAGGAGCCGCTCCCGCCTCCCCCTCCCGGCTGCGGCCGTCTGTGCCCCTCAGCGCCCCCTGTCGGAGAGACGGGCGAGCGCGCTGAGCGGATACACGCCTTGCAAGCCCCGTCCTAAATCACCCTGAGAAGGATCTGGAAACCGAGAGGCCATGGCTTCACCCTGGACTCTGGTCAATGCCCTTGTTTTGATTTGAATACCCAGGACCACCTCTCGTGCCAGAGTTAAATTCTCTGGCTTCTTCCAGTTCCCAATTGCTCTGGGTTGGGACGGCTTGGACCCGGTCACGAGCCCATCTGACCTGAACAGTCCATCTGTTCTGAAAGTTTTACCTCAGAGCAGAAATACAGGGGCCCCAGGAGGCAGCGGCGTGGAAGGAGCAGGTGAGAAGTGTTCTTGGCAACACGAAGACATTTGGTGGGAAAGTTTCCATGGGAACCGGTGTGGGGAAGAAATATTCAGGAAAGGGCCTTTTGGAGGTCATTGCAGTCTCTGGCCACAGAAAAAAGGTTTTCATGGAATCGCCAGAGTTCTCAGATAACTTGATTCCAGTGAGCCCCACACGCTCCACTGAGGTTTCCAGTCACTCTGAAATGTTTTTTAGGACTGGCGGCGAATGATGTGCACATGGGGGGCGCCTCGTGCCCCCCTTCCCCGGGAGCTCACGTGAGTGCAGAATGCAGAGTCGCTGTTCTCCTGAAGCCGCATCCTGAAAGAACTGAGGGGGACCTAGAAATAGAAGAGAAAATCGAATTTAGTTTAAATGCTAATGATCGCCCTCAGAGTTGTGGAAAACGTTAATGCTGAATGTGTTCAAACGTTTTGAATGGCCTAGTGGATTTCTTTTCACCCTTTAAAAAACAACCTGTGGGGCTGGAGCGATAGTACAGTGGGTAGGGCCTTTGCCTGGCACGCGGCTGCCGTGGCTTCAGTTCTTGGCATCCCATAGGGTTCCTGAGCCCACCAGGAGGTGATCCCTGAGCACCGCTGGGTGTGACACAAGACAACAAGAATGACAACAAAGCAGTTTTTGGTTATTTTTGAAGGGAGGGAAGGTCAATTTTTTTGGTTTTAAACTGGAAGCTTTCATTTGGTCTCAGTTGCAGAGGGAATTGAATATCTGATATATTCTTTAGGGCTTCTAGGATGCTTTCGTTGTTTTTGGGTCCCACCTGGTGGTGCCGGGCTCTGTGCCCAGGATCGCCATTGGTCAGAATGAGGGGCCACTCTGTGCGTTCTCTCCAGCCCCTCACTCGACCATTCTGGGGTTCCATGAGTTTTTGTGGCCACTAAGGTAAGGTTGGTGTGGGAGAGGACTGGGAAAAAAATGAGAATGCCCTGCATTGTTCTTAATCCAACTCCCTTGCTTCAGTCAGGATGGTACCTGTTTTATTAATTTCACATGTTGGAGTATATTTAATAAAAATTATTTTTAAAAAATGGAACCAGAGCAATAGTACAGATGGTAGGGCATTTGTCGTGCATGGAGGCTGACGGGGATTCAGTCGCCTGCATTCCATGTGGTCTCCAGAGCACCACCAGGTATAATTCCTGAGTGCAGAGCCAGGAGTAACTCTGAGCAACGCTGGGTGTGACCCAAAAGGCAAAAAAAAAAAAAAATTATAAAAACGTATTTGATGGTCAGTGAGGCTTTCACTTAAGATTAATGTTATGTCAACATCGGAACTTGTTCTGTTGTCAAAAATCCACACAGCTCATTTTTCTTTGCAGGTTCCCATACCTCCTGTCAGAGGACTGGTTTTATTTTGGGGGTGTGTGTGGGGGGTGGTCACACCCAGTGATGCTTAGGGATTACTCCTGGTTCTGCACTCAGGAATTACTCTCGGGGTGATTGGGGACCATATGGAATGCAGGGAATTGAATCCAGGTTGGCCGTGTACAAGGCAAACACCCTGTCTGCTGTACTATTGCTCTGGAAAAGGTTAAATCAGACTTTTGGGGTTTGTTTGGACCAAACCTAGAAGTGTTCAAGCCTTCAAGAGATCGCTCTGGCAGACTGAGGGATGGGATGTGGTATCAGAGATAGAACCTCCAGCAAGGCCAGTGCCTTAACCCCTCCAGTATTTTCCTGCTCTCAAACAAATTATTCTTAATGGACTTGAACTTTCTGAAGTGAGTGCCCATCTTGACTGGTTCCAGGTCTTGAAGAAACACTGTTCCCCATTGCATCTGGAAACAGAAAAGTCATTATTTTGTAATTCAGTTTTAGTTCTTTTTTAGGGTCTTGCGCCACCTGTTGGACATTTTTATTTTGCAGATATTTTGAGTAGTTTGCCATCTAAGATTTTTTAAAATATTTAACATTGGTATTTCTGCTGTAATTGGTGCTAAACAACATTCAAGTATATTATGTGCCAGTGTTGACCTGTTAGTACTATCTGTAGGAGATATCTCAGAGGCTGGAGTGTCCCGGGTTTGATCCCTGGCACCTCATGGTCTTCTTGACCACTGAGCTGACCCCTGAGCTGCAAGTGACCTCCCAAACCCAAGATAAAAAATATTCAGTACCTAAAACTGTAAAATATTTGTTTATAATAAGAACTTTTATATAAGTATAGGGGAAGGGATGAGACAGGCATCTATAGATAATCTATTATTTATTAATATCTACTGGTAATTCTATATGTACACGTAAGGTCTCAGGGTTATTGTTGTTAAACTGAATTTTTTTTAAATTTCCCAGGGGTTGGGGGCTAAGCAGAAAAATAGTTTTTAATGGATTTGACTTGAATCTAGTGATTCAAGTCAGTCTCCAACCCCTCCTCATATGGTCCCCCTGAACACCACCAGGACTGACCCCTGAGCACAGAGCCTCAAGAGAAACTCTGGAGGCAGCTGGATGTGCACCTACTCGGCCTGACACACACAACATATTTAAAAAAACCCAATCTGAGGGTAGGTCTGTTTGATGGTTGTGAAAAGAGATATTCCTGGTCAGTGACTGTTCTCAGTCAAGTCCTGTGTGGGCACCTGAAGATCTACTTTGCCAGTCAGACAAATCAGTCAGCTTTGGCTGCAACTCACAGGTTTGGCAGTAGAGTGTTGTGACTGTGGGTTAGATTACAGGGATGATGCCTTCTGTTGCTCCTATTCTTAGGAGATGAATTCCCAAGCTACTCTTCTCCCCTTTGTGTTGCTGCTATGACACACTCTTAAAATGAAGAGTTTTACAGGGGAAACTGGTAAGTAAGAGGCTGGCTTTGGAGACAAGGTGGGGGAAAAAGTCCACTATGGGCACCAGCCTGGGAATATTGCCACAGGAGCGCTTTTTTGTGTGCGTCCAGCCATGGAGCCATCACTTACACACTTCAGGTTGACAGAAAGATGTGGAATCAGTGGTGCTGGGAAGGTAGATTGGGGGTGTGGAACACTGGAATAGGGGTTGAGGGTCACAGAGCCCCACAGAGGGGTGGAGGAGGAAAGTGAGCCAGCAGTAATAGATGTTAGAAGGCTCGACCAGTAGCAGTGATGTATGAAGATGTGACAGGCTGAAGGCAGAGAAACCCAGCTAGGGCTGTTCCCGGAAGAGAGAATAAAGGAACAAATTCAGCTTCAGCAAATACAAAATATTCCCCAAGACTGGAGTAGGCCATGAAGTACTTGGTGTACTATATGGCATTAGGAAATCAAATTTGTAGAGCATTGTTAGAATAATAGTGTGTTAACCACTTCCCTATGTTTGGGCATTTCAGTATTTTGGAATTGTGAACACAGTAAGCATATGAGTTGTATTGCTTTTTTTCTTTTTCCCTTTTATGAATGCTAGGGATTTAACCCAGGACTTCATACACATGAGGCACCTGCTCTACTGCTAATCCACATTCCCTTTCACTCCAGTTGTGCTGCTCTTATGATGCATGTCGGAATTTAATTTATAGACAACCACAGACTGATAAAAGCAGTGCAACTCAAAGACACTTCTCCAGGAATTAAAAGGTAAACTGAGGAGTGTTTCAGAACGCTGAGTACTTCATTGAAAAAGCAACCCATTTTTAATTTCATTCATATTCTTTGTAGAAAACCTGAGAATATCCAAAGAGAAAGTAATATATGTTCTTTGAAAGAGTTCTACCAGGGTCCGGAGTGATAGCCCAGCGGGTAGGGTGTTTGCCTTGCACACGGCCGACCCATGCCGGCCCAGGTTTGCTCCTGGCATCCCATATGGTCCCCGAGCAATGCCAGGAGTAATTCCTGAGTGCAGAACCAGGAGAAACCCCTGAGCATTGTCGGGTGTGACCCAAAAAAGCAAAAAAAAAAAAGAAAAAGAAGTTCTACCAGCGTGGCAAAAACTGGACCAGCAACGTTAGAGGTTTTATTAACTTTGAAAAATATTTCCTGTGTTTAAAGATTAAATTGTTGATTTGCCAGTTAAGCAATCAATTTTAAAAAAGGTGGTGGATGTTATTCTAGAAGCTTACAAATAATACACAACAACTATTATTTTGTATGATTTTTTTTTTTAAAATTGAAATGGTAGGAGTGGTAATAGTTCTCCATTGTGTGATGACTTCTTTCTCCTAAGACTTTAATTTTTTTTTAAAGGTGTAGGCTGGGACGATAGACATACTTGCCTTGCCCGTAGCCAATCCTGTTAGATCCCAGGCCCCTGAGCACCACTAGTGATCCCTGAACACAGATCCAGCAGTAAGCCCTGAGCACTGCTAAGTGTGAACAATAGGAGAAAGACATTTTTGGTCAAGGAACTTTTTGGTACCTTACAGTCTTATCTTTTTTTGTTTGTTTGTTTAGTTTTTTGGCCACAATTAGCATTGGGTATAGACCCAATAACTCTTGGCTTTGTGCTCAGAGGTCTGAAAGTTAAGTGCCTCAATTCCCACACTATTTCTCCAGCCTCATAATCCTTATCCTTTAGAACAATATTTCTCTAACTCTTTCTAACTGTGGTCCACTTCTGACCTTGTTTCCTTTCTGTGCTCCCACCTCCATCCCAGGAACGTTTCCTAGTGTCATGTGTGGTCTACTAATCTCCTGCTGTGACCTGAGAAATCAGTTATGTGATTTTCTTCTTTGTCTCCCTTGGAATATCCTGTTGGCTCACAGGAGGGCCTCATGGCCTATGATTTAGAATTGCTGCTTTCAAAGCGTTTCCTCTAACTAGTTTTAAGAGGAATTCTGCCTTTGCTAGTCTTTTTGATAGTCTTTGGTAGTCTGTTTTTGCTGTGTTCATCTTGTGTGATTTGAAGGACAGACCTCCATAACACATACACCCTGGCATATGGATTATTTCAAGCTGAGGGAAATTGAGGTATGTGGGCTTCAAGAGAAACATTACCGTTACTTTAACTGTGTGGAAGACTGAAGATTGTGGGCATTATCCAGATTTAGGCTCTTCCTCTATCATATGAAAAAATTACAGGAACAAATTAATAGAAAATAGGGACTTTATTGGTATGAAAACAGTTTAAATTGGGAAGGATGTCCACCAATATAGGCTGGAGAACATCTTCAAAGTGGGGGTTTTGTGCACAGCAGATATAATGAATAACAGCTTAAACTTAGATAATTGTGATCTTTTTTAAGGAGAATTGACATATTTTCATGAGGGAGAACAGAGAACCTGCACAGTTGAGGAACATTAAAAGGACATGCATTGACTATCAGGAAAATGCCACAGGGGTGTTTTTAATATTGTGATTAAGAGGGAGATGATGAAGACCAAGATGGGTGCCCTTGCAGTCTCCATTGGCCCTTACTGTCCAGCAAGAGGCCTGGAGCCCTTTATAGGGCTAAAGTGTTTTTTTTTTAATTTTTTATTTTTACAATTACAAAGATATACAATTAAAAAGTTCATATTTGGGTTTGGTCAAAGTGTAGGACGACAGCCCACAGCGGCTCCCCAGCCCTCCATGGGTTCTTCTATTTTTTTCTTAGATATGTTACAGAAAAAAAGGGTTGTATCTTTATAAAGTGTGGCTTGTGGTGTGGGTGGGGGGGGTGTTTTTTCGAGGGTAGGGGGGTGAATTCTGTGGTTTGTTTTGGGTCAGGCTTTGTTAGTCCTATTTTTTTTTGGATGTTTCACTTTGAGTGTTTGGGGGGTTTTTTTGTACTTGGTTTGTTTTTTTGTAAGGTTCTAATTGAGCCAGTAGAATATAAGGCATAGCTTCTTGCAGAGAGCAGTTGTCACAGCCTCCAAATTACTGATCCCACACCAGTATTTTAGTTTTGCCTAACCCCCAAGGAGTGTGTCTAAGTTTTTAAGGGGGAAAGAGATGAGACAAAATTTGCAAAACTTTTAGCACACCAAAAATTATCGTTTTCTTTCGAGAAACCTATCTGTATATGGTAGGGCAAACATTGAATTACAGACAACCTGGATTTTGTCAGAGTTCCCCTCCTTATGTGAGTCCTGCTCTTTAGTCCTTGAAGGCCCAGGTCGTTACTACCCTATTCCTTATCTCCAAATAAAAAGTCCTTGTTTCTGTTAACTCAAGAACTACAGCCATATAGATTCTTTATATTCATGAAGTTACAATTTTTCAATCCCTTCTTCTAATCTGTATGGTGTTAATTTTATTGCTTGACTGCTCCAGAAGATCCTAGGAAGATGAAGAAATTTTCTTCCCTCCCTACAGTGAAACTCAGTGAACCTGTTGATTACCCAAGGACAATGCCCAACATTGGCCAAGGTCCCAAGCACATTGGTCAAGAAGGGTATTTTTTGTTAGATGTCATTGATTCTGATAGGATATTTTTACCTGCTTTGGGGCTTATTAGCTCTTAGGAAAATTTTGTTGTTTTTGTTGCTGCTGTTGTTGAGATGGAGGGGTTGGGTCACACCTGGCAGTGTTTGGGGCTTACTCCTGACTCTGTACTCAGGGATCACTCCTAGTGGGCTTGGGGAACCACATGGGGTATACAGGTTGACCGCATGCAAGGAAAATGCCCTACCTTTTGTGCTATCGATGACCGAATGGCAAGTTTTCTGTCTGCAGACTTGACTGAGTAATGGTGAAAAGACAGAAGTTGCTTAATAGATGTCAAGTTCAGGTCACATACACAATACTAGCTCCTGGCAGGACCTTAAGGTCTCACAGTGTCCCAGATGAGTTGCCTGGCTCTGACATTGTATTTCCTTCCCTTTTGCTTTGTAGAAAAAAATTTGAAAACAAAACAGTGGTTTTTACTTTGTAATTCACAAATGAACAGGGTAAACTTTAACTTTCAAAAAGTGTTTTTAATGACTCACAACACAGTCTTAGTCCCATTGGCAGATGACAATGGTTTGAGGGTTACAAGTTAGAGATTGATAAATGTATTGGATTCTGCCTATAAACATAGTTAAGTTTCTCTCGAGACCACACAGTTTTTTTTTAGTTTTAACTTTATTTAAACATCATGATTTACAAAGTTTTTCACAATACAATTGTGTCAGGTATTCAATATTCCACCACCAGCCCACCATCAATGTACATACCACTATCCAAAACCCTAGTTTCTCCCACCCTCCTCACTCAAAGCCTGCTCCTTAGCAGGCACTAATTTACTTTATATTGTTTATTAGAACATATATTATAATGGTGTTGCTGAAGTCATGACCTTTTTACTCAGCTGTTAAGTGCAAATTGGGTCATCTGCATTATGTTTTCCCTTATTTAAGTTACTGAACTTAGTGGGAGTTTTTATATATTAGTTGGAGATCTGGACTCTGAAAATGAGCAGTTGAGTGAAAAGTACAAGTTTACTTGGGCTGGATATATAGTATAGTGGGTAAGCAGCTACCTTGACCCAGGTTCAATCCGGCGATGCATATGATCTTCTGAGCAACACTAGGAGTGATGCCTAAGCAGTCAGTAAACTCTGAGAACTACGGGGTGTGGTCTGTCACAACAGCCCTGCCTCAAAAAAATAAATTAAAAATGTAGGGCCAAGGACCTGACTCAAAGGTCCCAAGCACATATCTGGCATACATGAGGCCTTAAGTTTGATTCTGAACACCCTGTGACCCTGAGTACTGCTAGGCTTGGTATAGCCTGGTGGGCTTGAGCATTAAACCATCCTAGCAAAGTGTGACAGGAAATGGTTCCTGGCTCCCCTCAACATTGCTGGGGAGGCCCTTCAGAAAACTGTTGTTTATAGGCTGGAGAGATATTTTAGGGGTTAAGGAACATGCCTTGCATGCAGCTGACCCCAGTTTTAATTCTTGGCACTATGTAGTACCTGAGCACAAAGCCAGGCAGATCCTCCAACTCCACTAAAAACAAAAATCTATTTGCCACTTGCTGGGTATGGACCAAAAATCTCAAGAGAACAAAAAAATCAGAACATAAAAATATTTAAAGTCTTCATGCATTGGTTATTTCACATAGAGGAGGAGCAAGAGATGGATTGACATTGCTTTCCTGCATGGGATTTTAGAAGAAACTTAGGGGCCAGGGAGAGCTCAAAGGACTAGAGCCACATATTTACAGGGGGAATCCTGGGTGTGATCCCTGGCGCTTCATGGCCCCCCCAGGCACTATTGGAGAGACAGACCTTCAAGTACCACACTGATGCTTAAACACTGCCAAGCGTGACCCCCAAATGTAAGTAAATAAAACAAATAAACTAAAGCTACTGGTGATGGAAGAGAGTTAATGACCCCATTGGGCTCCTGCCTCACCTCCTCCCAGCAGCTGCTCTTCACAAGCAGTGAGAGGTGTACCTTGGAGGCCTACACCTTCCCTAGAGGGCTCTGTGGTTTCTCAGCAAAACAAAGGACACAAGGCAGTACAGTGTCTTTTCCCAGTATTCTTTCTTCGCTCTCCCTCCAACTTAAAGGTATGTGGTCTCCTTTTTATCACCTGTCCACTCTCCCTGGATTGGGCAGCTGTCTTTGCGGGATATGGGAGTGAGCCAGGTGCTGCTTTTCCATGACACATGCCACTCCCAGTCCCTCTGAGGCTGGTATTGGAAAAAAAAGCAAAAAATGAGCCATAGAATGGGCTGTCTCTAAGTGTATATCTTCCTATGACTGGGCGGAAGTTCAGAGTGGAAGGACTTTGACTTGTTGCTCTCTGGACTCAAGAATAAGGCTCAGAAGCACCAAAGGGACTTTAGGGATCCAGGCCCAAGAAGGTCCTGATGTGAAATGTGGGCTGATGTTTTGGGAGGTATACTTGGGACAGTAATACTGAAGGTGCCTTCGGGATCATGCTGAAGATGCAAAGGTCTTCTGGGTTTTTTCTCAGAGTGTTGTTTTTGTTTTTTTTTTCTCATCACCGCTTTCTTCTGACAGGGTAAACAGACAGGTTTTGTATTTTGTCAGTCTTAGCAGTGCAGGAAAGGATTTTGATGGTCCATACAAGAGATCCTGATTAGCAATCAGGTGTGAGTGTGGAGGCCCCTGGGGGGTTTGAGTTGACCTTGACCCAGACAGCCCTTTGGGGTTTTGGTTTCAGGATGAAGCTAGATCTCAGGGTTCCCACTCCCTCCCTCAAATTGGACAACAACTCTGTAGGTTATTTGATTCTGTCAGGTGTAATTGCAGATTCTTGTATAATATACTGTATCTTGTAAAATGTACCGTATTCTTGTAAGAAGTCCATGATTTTATATTGAGCCACAGAAGGGTAGGTGTATGTGTGAGTGTGTGACAGGAACGTATAGCAAATAAAGTATCTTTTATATTGAGCCACAGAAGGGAGTGTATGAGAAGAAAATACTGCAATGAGTTGTTTTTCTTTTCCTCGCCATATAGAAATCTTCTATGATTAGATCGAAATTACTTTTCATTTGGGGCCAGGAAGTGGTTCAGAGGTCTGGAGCATACACTTGGTGTGTGGGTGGCCTAGGTTTGCTCTCTATCACCACATCGCCCCCTGACACAGTGAGTGCCCCTCCAAAATCACTTTTTGTTTTTGAGGCCAGGTTGGGGGGCACTCTCTGTGAGGCTGAGTGAGCCCAGGAGCTACGCCCAGCAGTTGTTGGTTAGCTGGGCTGAACAGTTCAACAGTAGGACATGGTGGTGCTGGATGTGGGGCTGCCAGGGCCCTGAGGACTACTGAGGTCACCGTGGCAGTGCTCTGGGTCTCTAGGACCATATCCGGCAGTAGTGCTCGGAGGACTGTGTGCCAGGGATGGAACCATGGTTGACCTCACCCAAGGCACATACCTTAACTCCTGTATTATCTTCCCTGACATTTTCTTGCCCTCAAAATTACTTCTCATTTTTATAGGCAATGGCAGTGGTGACCTTGGTAAAAGTTGATTGAGCATGTTGAGGCTTTGAAAATAGCTGAATCAGCTGGGAGAAGCCAGGGAATGACTTCATTGTTACCTGTACGGTGGTTGTTTCTCTGCCAAATTTGTCCCTGCTCAAAAGCCTTGGGGAATTGACTCATGTCAGCTGTGTCAGCTGGGAGTCATTTTCAGCAAATGTGGAACTTCTTCGACTAGAGAGAGAGAAAGATTAACAGCTTATCTTTCTATTGTGTCTGCTTTTAATGAAAACCTGATTAAGCCTCTGATAAGTCGCCACTTGAATATTCTCCATGTGTATGTCTCTGTGCCTTTATTACTATTTTCTAGTGTTCTTGTAGATAGCATTCCTGAAAACCACTTCATCTGCTTTGAATAAGAGAACTTTCAAGTTAGAATTAGACTCCCTTTCTTTGATAATTTATGAGTCTCATTAGACTAGAGATGAAATTGGAAATACTATTCTACACAGTTGCCTTAAGTAAAATCAAATCTGGGACCAGAGCAATAGTACAGTGGTAGAATGTTTGCCTTGCACATGGCTGACCTGGTTTCAATCCCTGGTACCCCATGTGGTTCCCAAGACATACCAGGTCTTTCAATGTAGAGCCAGGAGTCAGCCCTGAGCACTGCCAGGCATGCCACTCCTTACCCTTCAAAAAATTCTAGGTGGGAATGCCCTTGAGATCCATGTAAGTGATTAACACGATAACAGTAGCACATTCAATTGAAGGCACACACTGGGATTTGGCTTATTTTATGCAAATCTCTGAGCCTCTGCTCGCACTTCCCTCAGTGACCCATGTCCTGAAGTGAGCGAAAAGTAGGGTTATGACTTACCTGTTTTCTGGGATTCTCATAAGGAGAGAATAAACAAGAGGGAGATTTTGAGGTTTAAATGAAACCTTGTTTGGGTCCCAGGAAATGTCTCAGGACTCAGGGCTCATGGTCTGCTTGGCTGGGACCCTGGTTCTGTTTCAAGCACCGCATAGCCCCCTACCCCCATCCCCAGTTCTCTGGGATGGTCCTGAGCACTGCAGGCTGAGTAGCACTGCATCACCGGGCCTGAGCATTGAATGTGCTGAATCAGGTTGTATGGGTCCCAGTCCCTCTGAGCACTGCTTGGGAGCCCTCACTCCATAAAAAGTCAGCCTTTCTGGTAGCCTTCATCCTGTGCTCAAACTGAAAAGCAAGGGGCTGGTCCAGTGCTTGAGAAATTCCCAGCTGTATGGGACTGATTCTAGACAACATTTTCAGAAGATAATTTTTTGGGCAGTTTTCTCATAGTGACTTTTTTCTTTTGTTTTGTTTGGAGGGGGGAGGTGTCCTTAAGCATTGAACAGGGGCCTTGGGGCTACTTCCAGTGATTCTTGACCAACTGGGCCAGTGGTTGCTAGATAGTGCAGGACAGGGGATGCAGCGCTCCTTGGGCCCTGCAGTTCTGAGGAACACCAGGGTCATTTCAAGGGCCTCCAGGGTGGTACCTGGGGGACTCTGTGGTGCTGGGGTTCCACTGCTAAGCCATCACCCTCCCATCCCTACCCCACCCCCAGCTACAGTCCTCTGTCCTGCTGACGTCGGAAGCCAGTCTGAGGTCCGTGGCTGTGTGCTTGAGACGGAGAAAGCTCTCTTGGCATGCTCTGAAGTGTCTTCTCTCTTATTCCTTTTTCAGTCTTCAAAAATTCTTGTTGTGGTGGTCATTAATTACACACTCTTCCCCAGCAATACCCAATGGTCAGCTTTGAAAATTAAATTATGTCTCAAGGCATCTTAGCAGCCTGA
This sequence comes from Cryptotis parvus, assembly GCA_021461705.1. Classification (NCBI taxonomy): domain Eukaryota; kingdom Metazoa; phylum Chordata; class Mammalia; order Eulipotyphla; family Soricidae; genus Cryptotis; species Cryptotis parvus. The sequence goes on along the minus strand of JAJIBD010004699.1, from coordinate 156,058 downwards.
AAGGATTGTTGTGGAGGTTAGACCAGTTGGATCTCCAACTGTTGCACCCTCCCAGTAACCAGGCCTGAAGAATCTTCTGGGCCTCCATTTCCTTCTCTACAAAATGCAGCAACAGCTCACCCACTCTCATAACTCAGAAAAATATTGGAACTGTAGTTTTGGCCAAGAACATGGCCCATGGTAGATGTGTAATAATTGGCATCGTTAGCATATAATTCATGAAATATTTATTCAGCATAAACTATGTACTAAGTACTATGTGTTGACTTAGTTCAAACATTAATCTAGCTGGGGGAGTAAGGTGTAGGACTATGTGCAGCGCTAAAACCTAGCAGAAACAAGAACTTGCGTGCTGCCAATCAAGGTCGATCTCCAGTACCCCTTGGATCCCCTAAGCCTCCCCAGGAGTGAGCCCTGAGCACAGCTAGGTGAGCCCTTCCTCCAGTTTTTTGTTTTGTTAACCTCTGGAGGGCAGGTGAAGGGTATAGCTATCACCTTCTCCAGCGCTGCTCCAGGTTCATGGCGAATTAAGGGTTTTTGCTGAAGGTAAAGCCCCAATTTGTCACTATTGCCAAGGAGGCAGGTAGCAGCTCCAGCCCAGTGCCCTGTAGGAGGCCTTGTGGCTCATAGTGGCTGTAGACTGGTCAACAGAGAGTTTTCAAGTTTGACTTCATACGATTCATGTCCTGTGAAAGGTAGTCAAGTGCTCATAATGCTTCTAGCACTCTGCTTTGCTTTCCTTTTTTAATCCTTTTTTTTTTTTTTTGCTTTTATTGGGTCACATCTGGCGCTGCTCAGGGGTTACTCCTGGCTCTTTGCTCAAGAATTACTCCTGGCAGTACTCAGGAGACCATATGGGATGCCGGGATCGAACCCAGGTCGGCGCGTGCAAGGCAAATGCCCTACCCGCTGTGCTATCACTCAGGCCCCAAAAAATCCTCTTATTTTTGGGGGACTGCACTCAGTGGTTCTCAGGGATTTTTTCTTGGTTTTGTGCTCAGGATTCACTCCTGGAGGTGTTATGGGGAACATATGCTGTGCTGGGGATATATTCTCTCTCCACCCAGCCCTGTGCACAAAGGTAAGCAGCTTTGATGGACAGGAGCTATAGTTTCTCCACACCCTGAGCAGTGGAGGTGGTCGCAGTGGCCTCCTCTGGCCTTTGTGTCTTTTTTATTTAAAAAGACCTTTCTCAGTCTTTTTATTTTCCTCATATGTGGGAACTGTTTCAGAATGAGGTTTTTAACCTTGTAAAAGAAAACTTGCAAAATGACAGTAATTTCAATTGAAATACACTTTATTGTAACATTAAAAACAATTTGTGAGAGGCTGGGCTGTCACTCAATGGTAGGAGCCTGTTTTCGACCCATGACATCATAAAACATCTTCAATTTTCTCTCCCCCACCCAGCAACTTGTGTGTAAAGTACTAAATAAATCTAACAGGGAGCCTCAGAACTACCCTCATTATTTGGAAGAAATAATGAATGTAAATAACACTTTTGGATTTGTTTGTTTTTGTTTTGGGTCCTTACCTTGGGTGTTCAGAGCTTACTCCTGACTCTGCACTCAAGGATCATTCCTTGTGAGACTCAGGACCATATGGGATGCTGGGGATTGAACCTGGTTCAGTTGCATTCAAGGCAAGCAGCTTCTCTGTAGTATCTCTCTGGCCCCAACAGAATGATTTGAAAAAAAATTTATTGATTGAAGTACTGTGATTTATAATACTATTAATGACGGTTTCATGTGTACATAATTCCAACACCACTCCCATCTTCAGTGTTCCCTCTCCCAAGGTTCCCAGAGCTCCTCCTTTTCCACCCTCTGTAAATACATAAATACATTTTGGCCAATCTACATAATCTTTAATAAGTCATCAATACTTCTATTTTTATGCATAATCAAAAAAAGTTGCAAATACTCTTAACGTATTTGGTTTATGGATTGCTTTATAATAGAAGAAACTGTAAGAATCTTCAGTTTTAGATTAGTGGGAATAACTCTGTATTCTTTACTCATCCATGTTTAAGGGCCCCTACATCCATTTCTGCTTAAGAATCCCGCTTTGGGAGCCAAAGAGATAGTATCCTATTGTCAGGTGTTTCCTTTAAGGGATTAAGGCCAGCGTTTACTTGGAGAATTTATTTAGTTGGTCGTGGTGGTGGGTGGGGGTTGAACTTAGACCAGCCATGTGCAAGGCAGATGCTCTGCCCCTGAGCCACTTCCCCAGCTGGAGAGTTTATTCATAATGCAGTTTACCCAAGGTTCTCTACAGCAACTGGTTACACCAGTAAGCCTGGAATGTGGCAATGAATCTATTCTTTTCAAAACCACTCCATGCGATATTTTCTCTTTAGACAGTTTGGGAAGCATTCCCCAGGAAAGGATTTGGCGGAACTAACGAGACCTCAAGGGAGAGGGGAGCCCAGTAAGGTTGGCCCTGGATACAGTTACACAAATGGCGAAGACCTTGAAGGGAGAAGCCAAGTCTCACTTTCAGCTCAACTCTGCTGAAATCTAAGGAGAGAGGAAAATCCCAGAACACCACAGGAGGGACAGTTGATCAGTGGGATGTGGAGCGGGTGCCTGGAGTTATTCTTGAGGTTGCAAATGTTTTGTTCTAGGTGACTAAGCCACCTGTTTTTCTTAATTGGCACCCACCAATTAGTAAGTGTGCTTGAATCCTCCCATGGAGACTGACAGAGGGGCTGATCTCTCTGGCTGATTACATTTCAACAAGATGCCTCCTAATGCCAGGAAAGACCTTCTAGGTAGGAGCTCTAGAGAGGATCTGCCTCTCTGAGACAGGAAAAGAGGTTCCAGTGACAAGTTGTCTGAAAAAAATGCTCCCAAGAAAGGGGAGGGCAGGAGAGTTAGGGAGAAGCCAGTCTAGAGTTTTTGGAAGCAGACAGGAAGGTTAAGGGTATAGGTCAAGGGGAATAAGGTTCTTCCTCTGCCTCCTCCCGTCATCCTCTGGGTGGATTCCGTGTGACAGACAATGGAAGGAAGAACCAACGTTGGAAATGTTAGGAAAAAGAAACCAGAGTCCCTTGCTCACCTTATTTGGAAATTGGATGAGGTGAGGGGGATGCTACAGCAGAGTAAGCAGCCCACTGCAGGTGACACTTGTCCCAGGGGTATGAAACTGTGGGTTGACTTGGTGTTCCAGAAGTGAACTTGCTTGCCTGCCCAGAAAAGCAGCGTTCAGGTTCCTGTGCTAGACACTGGGTCCTGCAAGTCGAACTGTAGGGGCGAGAGGCAAGCAAGGGGTGTGAGCGACTCTGTGCTCATCCTTTGTTCTTTCCACTGACCCCACATGCAGCCATGACTGATCTTGGGGTTAGTGTCCGTGTTTCTTCCCTTGGTCACACACATGTGCATGTGCACCCACACATGGCCCCCCTAGTAGCTAATAAAGCATTTCCAAGTAAGTTATAGGCATTTTATTTATATTTTTTAATTATTGGTTTTGAGGCCACATCTGGCTGTGCTCAGGACTTACTCCTGGCAGATCTCAGGGTGATCAAACAGGGGTGTGGTCTGCAAGGCAAGTGCTTTACCTACTGCACTTTCTTTTATTTTAAATTTTATTTTGATTGAATCATAGTGAGCTTCATAGTTACAAAGTTTTTTATAATTGGGTTTCAGTCATATAATATTCCAGTGTCCTCAGCTTTCCTTCCAAATCCCTGCCCTGCCCTTCCAACTCTCTGGCAGGAACTTTCCCTTCTTTCTCTCTCTCTCTCTCTCTCTCTCTCTCTCTCTCTTTCTCTCTCTCTCTAACTTTCCTTTTTGGGCATTATGGTTCACAATACAGATACCAAAAAGGTTATCAGGCATATTTCTTTACCTACTTTCAACCTGTACTTTCTCTCTTGCAGTTTCAAGCATTTAAATTATTAAAAGTTTTGTTTTTGGAGGTCAAACCCAATAGTGCTCTGGGGTTCTGCAGGGAACCATATTCTGGGGATTATATGTGGGGCTTCTACATGTAAAGTACATGCTCTAGCCATTGATCTAACTCCCCGGCCGAATTATGGGCACTTTAGCAGTGGGGTCTTATGGATTACAGACTTCTAATCATAGTTTGTATTAGATGTTTGTTAGAAAATGTGAGTGACTAGCTCTGGTCTTTTGGAGGCAGTAGGGGTGGGACAGATCTCTGATCACAGATCACAGGTTTTCACAGTGTGACTAGGGCATAATGCTCTGCATATGTGTCTGGTGTTCTTCAAGGGCGATATTTAGTGGGAATAGCTCTTGGTCCTCTTAAGCAGCTGAATGGGGATATTGACTCCATCTAAGGCAATACAAAGAAATGTAAATAGTTTAGGGACTGGAGAAATAGTGCAGCAGACAGAGTACTTACCTTGGACACAGCTACTCAGGTTCCATCCCTGGCATCACATTTGGTTCCCTGAACTCTGCCAGGAGTGATCCCTGAGTGCAGAGGTAGAAGTAACCCTGAGCACTGCTGGGTGGGCCCAACCTGCCCCTTCCTGTTGTAAAGGGTTTATGCATCTGCTCATGGAGCACACATCACATCTGGAGGGAAGTGCAGCAGGAAGCGGTGTGGTGAGCCAGGGACAAACTTAGGTGTAAAGAACCATGTGTGGCCGGGCATTGAACACAGGCCTCCTGCATGCAGGCCATGTGTGCTCCAAGCCCTTTAAGCTCCCTCTATCCAGCCCCAGGAAACCTTACTTGGAAATCAGGTGAGATGTAGGAGAAAGCAGGAGTGCCCAGGATTGCATCACTGGGGATATATGTTGTTGTCACCTGACTTTTCCTTTCTTTTTTCCCTAGTGATACAAAAATGAGTGAACCATCAGAAAAACACAGTTCCCCTCAAGAGAACCAAACAAATCAAAGTTCTTCTGACAAAAACTATCAAATTGGACAGAAGCAATTGGTATGGAACATAATTATATTTTGTTGTTGTTGTTGTTGTTGTTGCGACACACCTGATGGTACTCAGCAATTACTCCTAACTCTGTGCTCAGGGATCACTCCTGGTGAACTCAGGGGACCATATGAGGGGCCAGAGATCAAACCTGGGCTGATCATGTGCAGGACTATAGTATACTATACCTGCTATATTAGTGCTCTGGCCTCTGGCATATGTATATTTTGATGCCATGGAATTTAGAAAATTGTCTCTATACCTGGGCATATACAAGATGCCCAGGCGTAGTGACCCCAAGTCCGCACCCACAGAAAGAAACTGTCCTTTCCTGTGTCAGCGGAGTAAAGAAAACCACAGAAAATCATGTTTTTATTTTTTTTTGTTTGTTTTTGAGCCACAGTTGGTGATGCTTGGGGGTTACTCCTGGCTCTGTGCTCAGGAATTACTCCTGGTTCTGTGCTCAGGAATCAGCACTATATAAAATCTGAGTGCAGAGTAGGCATTCAGTCCTCGGGGACCATAAGGATACCCGAATCGAATCTGAGTTGAACATATGCAAAGCTAATGCCCTTGCAACTATACTACTTCTCGGGCTTTTTAAAATTTTTCAGCTGGAACAAATAGTACAATAGAGCGGTTCAACTGTAAATGGAAGTTAAAAGAGCAGTCAGTGAACTCAAAGGAATAGGAGTAAAATCCACCCAAAAACCTGAAAGAGAAGAACAAGTAGGAACACCAAAGGGCCATAGAGTAGTACTCAGTGGACTGGATGTGTTGTTCCTGCATGAGGCCTGGGTTCTGTCTCTGATGTGCATGCATGGAACCATGCAGTACCAGGGATTGAACCCAGGTTTCTCCATGCCAAACATATGTTCTAGCCCACTGAACTGTCTCTCCAACCCCCTTTTTTTAAATGTCAGGGGCACACCTGGACCTGTGCTCAGCGGCCATGTCTGGTGGTACTTAAGAGGGATTTGCAGTGCTGGGATTTTGAACCTTTGTCTTGATAGCAGCTGCATGCAAGACAAGTGCCTTAACCTCTATACTATCTTTTGGGTTCCACATCCCCCTCCTTTTATGGGAATGTGAGGCACACTTGGCTCTGCTCATAGCTTACTCCTGGCTTTGTGCTCAGGGATCACTTGTAACGGGCTTGGAGTACCATATGGGTGTCAGGGATCGAGTTGGGGTCAGCCATGTATAAGCAAATGTTTTACCCCCTATTTTTATTTTATTTACGTGGGCCGGACTTGAAAAAGACTGCCGCAGACTCACAAGCGGCCGTGGAAGTTCATCAATAAACACTGTATTTAGAGGTGACTACAAGAGTATGCCACCTGCACGGCAGAGCCTGGCAAGCTAACCATGTCGTATTTGATATGCCAAATACCAGTAACAATTATAGACCTCATTCCCATGACCTGATGGAATGGTTTGAGGCTCTTTATGTTCCTGGAATGAGCAGATGCCCTTGGGCTCTACTAGGATGAGACAGGACATATGGAGATGTTACTGGTGCCCGCTGGAGCAAATCAATGATGAACGGGAAGACAGTGATACAGTGATATAGTTATTTTTTTATTTTGGTTTTGGGCTTACACCTGATGTGCATGCAGGGAAAACTTCTAACATCGGTGCTATATCTCCCAACCCAGAAATGCCTGCTTTTTGTTAACTAAGAAAGCTACAGGAACGTCAGTTACTGTTGGATGACAGGTTTAGCTAGTTTGGGAGCTTTGTTGTTTTGCCCACTCCCAGCTCAATCTATTTAAGCCAAGGTTCATTCTAATGAGACCTCTCTTCTATGTAAATACTGCTAGAGGGTGTGGCAGTTACAAAAGTCACCTTGATTGAATAACTTCTGACTTATACATCTACTAAGACTTCTGTGTTTTCTAGATTGGGCACAGCTCCTCTTTATACCCACTGCACCCAGCGTGGGACAGTTAGAATTTACCAGGAGACTACTACCCTGGCTATGTTGAGACTATAGGAAGACTATAGGAAGGATCATACTAGTTTGCTCTAAACAGGCGAGTGTGACCCTTTCAGTACACGAGAACAAGATACTCAGAATCACCCTGGTGCAGATAATAATAAGAAGGACCTTGTGGGTCACTGTCACTGTCACTGTCTTCCCGTTCATCATCGATTTGCTCGAGCGGGCCCCAGTAACATCTCCATATGTCCTGTCTCATGCTAGTAGAGCTCAAGGGCATCTGCTTGCTCCAGGAACATAAAGAACCTCAATCCATTCTGGAATGAGGTCTATAATTATTACTGGTATTTGGCATATCAAATACAACACGGGTAGCTTGCCAGGCTCTGCCGTGCAGGTAGCATACTCTTGTAGTCATCTCTAAGTCCAGCATTTATTGATGAACCGCCGGGCGCTTGCAGCCGCGCGAGCCAGGCTGTGATAGGCTGGTCTGCTGGGTGGAGTTCTGATGAGAGAGAAGTCCGGATATGGAAAATGGAGGCCCTCATGGAGTGGGGGTCGTCTGGCTTGTTGCAAGGCTCTGCTGGGGTGGCGGGCCAGAGCTAGAACCCGTCATCCCTCCTGGGCGCTTCGTGAGCGGCTGGGCACAGGGAGAGCCTGTAGCAGCTCTGCCCCATGATTACATGATTACATGAAGCTCATGAAATTAAGATGTATTACTTTATATCAGCCCTCTCTCTCTCTCTCCAGTGTTTTACATAAGAGATAATCTCAGGATTAGTCCTTGGCATAACCTTTGTTTATACCTACAATAGGGTGTGGCACTCTATTTAGAGTTCTTTGTTGACACAACCCGCCCTGGATTACTTTGGTATATATAAGGGGACTGACTTGACGCCCCTTCGGCCTTTTAGCTTTCAGCTTTTGGCTCCTGCGGCTTTTGGCTTTTTGCTCTTTGGCCTTATGCTCCTTCTTCTGGGTAGGACTCATCTCGGGTGAGATTCTCTCTCTTTGGTGGGAGACTTAGGCTCTTTTGTATGGTCTAAGTTTGGACCAGAGCTAGAGTTTGTTCATTATATTGGGTTGCTGTGGAAGAGGATTTGTATTCTTAAAAGCCTTTTTGGAACTGCACCAGACTCGTGAGTTTTCACCTGTTCCCCTGCTTCCTCGGAAGTAGAGGAGAACTTCTACCTGACACTGTCGGGGGACCCAAGTCCCCGACAAGTTACTAATTGGTTATACTAAAAGTTTCTCTCCTACAGAAAAAGGCAACAACAACAGACAGTAAAACAAAACCAAGAAAAGGCCCATTGCTCACCTATTGGGATCATATCAAGACTTGTAAATATGCAAAGCGTGTTTTTTAAAAAAATATTTTATTATACCATCATGAGATACACAGTTACAAAGATGTTCATGTTTGGGTTTTGGTCATACAGTGTTCCAGCACCCATCCTTCCACCAGGGCCCATTTCCCATGACTAATGTCCCCGATTCCCTCCCCCCCTCCCCTAGCCTGCCTCTATGGCAGCTTCTTTTCTCTTTTCTCTCTCTTTTTCTCTTTCTCTCTTCCTTCTCTTACATATTGTGGATTGTAATACATACACTTAGAGGTTATCATGTGTATCTTTTGCCTGTATTTAATGCTCAGTTTTAGGTTGGTATTAGCACTTTCTCCCTGCATTAACATACGCCTCAGAGACCTGGGCCCTATGAATAAAGCAGGATGAGAATGCTATTCGGGTCTCCCAGAGAGGCATTGAAAGAGCTGTGCTTGGAATATCACGTCTCACTCAAGTGAGTGAAGGAATCCGGAGTTCTGACCTCCATCGCTATTCCAGAATGAGGGACGCTGTCTCGCTTGCCAAGGCTTCAAAAAATCAGATGGGCTGGACATGTAATGCGATTTGGAGACAACCGCTGGACTAGAGCCATTACCGACTGGATCCCACGGGATGTCAAAAGATCATGTGGCCGCCCACCTACAAGATGGTCAGACTTCCTTGTTAAGACCCTGAAGGAACAGTTTGAGGCTCTTTATATTCCTCAATCAACCAGATGCCATTGGGCTACATTGGCACGTGATAGGGTCCAATGGAAATGTTACTGGCGCCCGCCCGAGCATATCGATGAATAACGGAATTCAAGAGATCAAGTGATTAGCACTTTCGACAATTATTAGCACACTGTTCCCTTCTCTGTCTTACCTTTCCTCTGACTCCCACATGTTTGTAGTAATTTCCACCTTTGACAGGACCTCCTGATCCATGTTTCTCCTGACCTTGGATATTGGTGTCATAATATGTATGTATGTATGTATATATATATATGTATGTATACATATATATGTCATGAAAATAAATACAGTCATTCTATATTGTGTCTTTTTCCTTCTGGCTAATTTCACTCAACATGATCCTCTCCATGTCCATCCATTTATAGGCAAATTTCATTACTTCATTTTTCCTAACAGCTGCATAGTATTCCATTGTCTAGATGTACCAAAGTTTCTTGATCCAGTCATCAGTTCTCAGGCACACTGGTTGTTCCCAGATTCTGGCTATTGTGAATAGTGCTGCTATGAAAATAAAAGTGCAGATGGTGTTTCTGCTGTGTGTTTTGGGCTTCCCAGGGTATATCCCCAGGAGTGGTATGGCTGAGTCAAATGGGAGCTCTATTTCTAGTCACAAAGTCTGTTTTTATCTAATCATAGAATACTGAATGCTGGGACTAGAGAACTAGTACAGGGCTTGAGGCACTTGCCTTGCATGTGACTGACTCTCATTCAATCCTTGGCTCCATAAGTGTTCTCACATATTCTGCTCTGAGCACTGCTGGATGTGAAATCAAACCCTCAAAAAATATTAAATGCCAAAACAGAGCCTCTTTTATGACTTCGGGCATGTATTAGGGGCATTCAGGTTGTTTCCCTCTGCAATCCTTTAAAGGAGACTTTTCTGCCCTCGCCATGTGCTACACATTCAAAAGAAGTTTTAGGGTTCACTGAGAGACGTTTCTTGCTTGTTTTCCCAATTAGGTTCTATTTCATTTCAAATTATAAATGCCCCCAAGTGGAGACTTTTGGGAAATCTTCCACTAACCTTTAGAGAATAATTCTAACAAGATTTTCTTCTGCAGATACTGTTTTTGAGAGTGGATCTCTCAGGCAGCTTACTCACTGGAGCTGATGAATTCACATACCAGGGTCCTGATTTCAGATGTGTGACCCTGAGCTCTGAAAGGAGGTGCTTGCACTAGAGAATGTATATCACAGTTTACCTGGCTTTGCTTTTGATTTTGGCTCACACCTAGCAGTGCTTGGGGACTACTTCTGGCTCTGTGCTCAGGGGTCATTCCTGGTTGTGGTCTAGAGACCCTGGAATCAAATCTGAGCCTCCTGTTTGCAAAGCCTAGATTCAGCCCACTAAGCTGTCTCTGCCTGGCTTCTTTAGCTAAAAACTAGATATTCCCCTGTATTTGTCCTTTTACAGCTTTTTACAGGTGTACATCCTACCTGCTTTTCACAATGTGTATTTTTTAAAATTCAGAAATAAAGGCCTGGGGCAGGAGTTTGCCTTGCACACAGCAGACCTGGGTTAGATACCAGGTATCCCATATGGTCCCCTGAGCCAGGGGCAATTCCTGAGTGCAGAGCCAGGAGCTGAGCATCACCAGGTGTGACCCAAAAAGAAAAAAAAGAGCAAGAAATAAAGGCCTGCTTTAAAAAAATTTTATCATGTTTGAAACTGAATCAGATTGAACTATTTCCCTATGTAAAACATTTATGTTTTCTTATGTGTCTTTTGACCATTTGTTTCTTCTTTGATAAGGTTTCTGTTCATTTCATTTTTTCTCCCTACTTTTTGATGGGGTTGTATTTTTTTCTTGTGAAGTTCTATCAGTGCTTTATATATCTTGGATATTAACCCACTATCAGATGACTATGGATAAATATCCTTTCCCAATCTGTGGGCTATTTTTGTATCTTGGTTACTCTTTCTTTTGAGGAGCAGAAGCTTCTTTGTTTCATGTTGTCCCATTTATTTATGTTTGCTTGGTCAGTGGTCTTTCGTCTTTGGAGATGCCTTTAACTTCAGAGTCATGGAGCGTTCAGCCCACATTTCCTCCATATAACTTATGGATTCAGGTTTGATATTGAGGTCTTTAATCAATTTTGATCTGATGCCTTACATTGCTAATCATCAGGGAGATACAAATGAAACAACAACGAGATATCATCTCACACCAGAGACTGGCACACATCCAAAAGAACAAGAACAACCGGTGCTTGCGTGGATGTGGAATGAAAGGGACTCTCCTTCATTATTGGTGGGAATGCCTACTGGTCCATTCTTTATGGAGGATAATAGGGGCATTCCTCAAAAAGCTAGAAATTGAGCTTCCATATGACTCAGCAATACCACTTCTGGGAATATAGCTTGGAGACTCAAGAGTACACAGCAGAAACACCGTCACTCTTATATGTTTATTGAAGCACTGGTCATAATAGTGCTTCAGTCTATTGAATCTGGAAACAACCAAGAGCCCTAGAACAGACAGTTGGTTAAAGAAAGTATGGTATATCTACACAATCGAATACAATGCAGCTGTTAGAAAGAATGAAGTCATGAAACGTGCTTATAAATAGGTGGACATGGAAAATATTATGCTAGGTGAAATGAGTCAGAAAGAGAGGGGCAGACACAATATTGCACTCCTTTGGGGGGGGTGTAAAATACATAATATGAAACCAATATCTAAGGACAGGAAAATAAATTGATATCATGAATTTAAAAAAATCTATGTTTTCTTGTCAGGAAGGTAAAACTGAGAAAATATTTTTGATTAAGTATAATATAAAAGAAATATCTTGTTCTTACTCTGAATGCATTTTATTTTTTCATAGCAACAAATTGAGAGGCAGTTAAAATGTCTGGCATTTCAAAATCCTGGACCGCAGGTGGCTGACTTTAATCCTGAAACAAGACAGCAGATAAAGAAAGCACGAATGTCAAAGATGAATGAGTATTTTTCTGTGAAATACAAGTAAGATTATGATTTATTAAATTTGATTTGTGGGTTTATATAACATGTGTGAGTTCTTGATGAAGCAATTGAAGGTCATTTCTTTTTGTGATTTAAAAATATATTCTTAGAAGCACAGTATCACCCCATGCGTCTGAAAGTTACCAAGTTTAAAATATAGTCTGTAATCTTGTTACAGTGGATCTGTCTTAAAGTTTGAGCTATGTGTGAGATTAGGAGATTTACCCCCAGATGTCTTCAGTGTTACAGCTCTTTATTTTATTTTATTTTATTTTATTTTATTTTATTTTATTTTATTTTATTTTGCTTTTTGGGTCACACCCGACAATGTTCAGGGGTTTATCCTGGCTCTGCATTCAGGAATCACTCCTGGTGGTGCTCGGGGACTGTATGGGATGCCGGGATCGAACCCAGGCTGGCCTGGGCTGGCGTGCAAGGCAAACGCCCTACCCACTGGGCTATCGCTCCGGCCCCTCTTTATTAATTTTTTTTGTTTAAAAACTTAGGGGTTGGTTGCCAGGAGGTCTTGGCACTGTGCTTTGAGTTTGCTCTGGTGATGTACAGGGAACCACTGGGTATCAGGGATCAAACTGGAATTGACTGTGAGGTCAGTGCTTTAAACCCTGCACTGTCTCTCCAGCCACATAGCTCTTTATCTATAGCTCATACAGGTATATCTCTGCTGGCTGACTCTTTACTGAAATCAACAGCACCAACCCCAGATTCTATACCTCTCCTTTCTCTCTCTTCTTCCACTCCTCCTCCATTCCATTCTCTCCTGTGCAATGACCTAGGCATTATATAGGTTTCATATTTTCTGCCCCTGGCTGTTTCTGCTATCTTATTTGTTATATACCAATCAGGTCATGTGTAGCCTATGATTAGTCAGATCATGTGTGCATAGGATGGGCCATGGATTTTCCTATTATCATACCTCCAAAACAGTGAACAGATTTGTCTGTGTGCCATGTATGAGGATTTGTATGATAGGCCAGTTGGATTATGTCTGTGTCCTTTCTCATTTCCTCCTTATCTGGCCTCTCCTTCCTTACATCCTGTGTAACAATCTGAAACAAAAATCATTCAAGAACAAACAAACAAAAACCAGCTTCAGAAGGCTCTGAAGCAGAATAATGAATAGTGATGTGACTAGTAACTTAGTAGTAAAGGTAAAAGACAGATATTTCATCTGAAAGAGAAATCATTTGAAAGAGAAATCATCATAGCAAACTAGTATGATGGGAATGGATTCAGGTATGAAGCCATTACAGATATTACCTTTGTTGACTTAGGTGCATCTGAAACATAAACTAAGCAAACCAGAAAGGAAAGGTGGATAAGTTAGAGTGCACTAAAATTAAGAATATGACCTGTGTGCTAGATAAAAATTTGCCTAGAAAAATAGACAAAAAAATATGCCCTGTGTGAGAGACAAATCACAAAGTGCGAGAAGTTATTTATGTCAAAATGTAATCACAAATCTCTGGAATTATTAAGAATTATTAAGAAACAGATAAACGAGCTATGAGGAGAATGAACTGAACAGTGAGTGGCATTTCACAGAAGAGATGGCACCTGAGCATTCAGGATTCTGTGCCTCCTCAGCACAGTAGGGCAAGGTGTCTTGCTACCCAGGGAGGCAATGGTTTCAGTCTGATGTTGAGCTGATGTAGAGAAGCTGTAGGATCTGCATAGAATGTGAAATATACAGCTATTTTTGTATGTTGGTTTTGGATCTCACTGGCAATGCTCAAGGGTTACTCCTGGCTTTACACTCAGGAATTATTCCTGGTGCTCAACTATATGGGATGCCAGGGATTGGCCACATGCAAAGACAAGTGCTTTACCCACTATTGCTTTGGCCTCCAAAAAATGTATAACTATTTAAAAGCAGTTCAGCCATTCTAGCGTGCTTTATTTCCTACCCGCTCCTGTGTGTTTATCCTGGAAACGTTCGTACACAGCGGCAGAAGGGGGTGTGCCCATCATTGCAAAAGCGAAGGAAATGAAGTCATACTGATCCGAGCGCCTATCTGGAGTGGAGAGATAACTAATTTATATGTTCACACTGTAATAACACAGAGAGGTAAAAATTATTTCTTTTCCTGGCTAGCTTAGCTGAGGTTTACACATTAGGCCAGTGTTTTTAAACTTTGTTCCAACTATAATCCCCTTTTCAACTGTTTCCTAACTGTGCCCACCACCTGTGTCCCATTGGTTGGTTCCCTAGTTCTCCTGCTATGTTCCCCATTTAATGGATTTTTACGTGTTTTGAATATCCTAGGGGCCCACACAGGGACATCTGCCTTTAGGTTGATAAACACAGTTTTAGATAATTCCTGACAAACGCATACTCAGTGGAAAAGTGTTGCGAAAATCCGTGTTTGCAAAAAAAGGCAGCTGACTTTGTCATGCTTTCATGTCACAATATTCCATAAAAATACTGTGGTAAAATGTTTGGGGAAGCTTGGGAGAAAGGCACATCTTCAGTACTCAGAGTTTACTTCTGGCTCTGAGATCATTCCTGATGATGCTCAGAGGATAATGTGGGGTGCCAGGGTTGAGCCTAGGTTGGTCCCATGTAAGGCAAGCACTTAGCACACTACTTCTCTGGGTCCAAAAAGATTTTGTTCCTGTGCTGAATATCCATCCTAGAGCAAGTGTCTAACCTGAACTACATCTCCAGTCCAAAAGAACATGATTTTTGTGGGATCAGGGGGCTGTGGGGTATGGTTGGGGGCTACACCTGGTGGTTTCCCAGGGAATACTCCAGCTCTTTGCTTGGGTGTCACTCCTGACTGTGCTTGGGAGTCATAGTGCTAAGATTTGAACTGAGGTTCGCCTCATGCAAGGTATTTATTGCCTTAACCCCTGTACTTGCTCCCTAGCCTAGAACATGTTCTTAATTGGTTGTTATACTGACCATCAGTTAGAAAGAAATTCATATGATACAAAAATTAGTAAAAAGAAATCAGGTGTCCATGCTAGTAGAATGTGATCTTTACTCCTTATGATTTTTAAGGCTAATTTTTTATCTCATTCATTTGTTTATTTTCCCTGTAGTTCACCCACGAGTATGCCTTTCTCTAATTTATTTCACTAAGTGTAATACTGCTTATGTTCATCCACGTTGCTGCAAAGGATCAGATTTGTCTTGTTTTATAGCTGAGTAGTGTTCCCTTGTGTGTATACAGTACATTGTGTTTGTCCACTCATTAGTTGATAAACACGTTGCTTTGTCTCTAGTGCTTGGCTGTTCTAAATAATAGTCAAGAGCTAGAGACAATGAACTATGGAAGTGAACTGGGGCGGGGAGTGCACAAAGGTTTTTTTTTTTTTTGCATCATTCAGGTGAGTGCCCAGAAGGGGATTGGCAGAATTCTATGGGAGAGCTTCATATACCCTCGGTTAGATCTTAAGTCCTGATGTTTAATAGAAAATCAAATTTCAAAAGGAGAATTGCTTAGGGATACAAGCACATGTGGCATTGCTAAAGTCAGGACATGGTTTTGTTAGTTGGTGGTTTGATATTTTGGGCCATACACTGTGGTGCTCAGGGCTTACCTCTGACTCTGTGCCTATGGATCACTTATGGTGAGCTCAGGGATCATATGGGTGCAGGGGATGGAATTCATGTCAGCTGTGTATAAGGCCATTATCCTGCCTGCTGAAGTATCTCTCTAGCTCCCTTCTTTAAATTAAAAAAATAGCATATTTTTAAATGGAATATTCTAGCAACATATTTTTGAAGATTGGGAGCCTCCAATCTTCAAAATTGCTCAAAACAATGCTTCAAAACAATGCTCAGGAATTCCAGCTATTCGCCACCAGACCAGTGGGTGTTCAATGTTTGAACCCCAGGATCAGGTGTTACTTGGGCCCTGCAGTAGGACCACACTGGACAGTGCTTGGGAGTTTTCTGGGCCAGACCCAATGACGCTTGGGGACCATACAGTACCCAGCATCTTATTGGGATCTCCCACATGCACGGCACTGCCTGCCACATCCCCAGCTTTCTGTTGGTCCTATTTTAAGGAAGTCTGTGACACTTATTTGTAGGGCGGCGGGTGTGATAAACTAATCTAATTAACCTCTGTGGCTATGCATTGCCCCACTTGCTGGGCTACACAGTGCCCCTCTTGATGACAAGTCTGGGAAATGTGGCTGCCTGGGAAGTCCCATGGGCTGGATTTCTTTCCCTCAAAGAAATCTGAGGGAAATTTGAGCTTGCTCTGAAGCTGTTTTGGTCAGCTCTGGGGTGCGGTGTCCATGCTGTGGCACCTTCCCAGTACGTCGTGAGCGCTGAGGCCCACCCATCATGCACGTGTCCTTTCTCTCCGCAGAGTCATGAGGAAGTATGACAAGAGTGGCAAGCTGATCTGCAACGATGCAGACCTCTGTGACTGTCTGGAGAAGAACTGCCTGGGCTGCTTCTACCCCCTGCCCCAAGTGCAACTCCAACAAGTGTGGGCCCGAGTGCCGCTGCAACCGGCGCTGGGTGTATGACGCCATCGTCACCGAGACTGGGGACATCATCAGCACCCTGCCCTTCACCGTCCCTGACTAGGGCTGCTCCCCCCACACCCATAGCTCCCCAGTTCCCGACACTCAAGTGCATGGCGTTTTCCCCTGGGGGAGTTCTGGGGAGGTACAGCGCTGTTGTTCTCTGAAGCTATAGAATCTTGAGGCTTCTTCCCGTGACTTCTCGGATCTCTTTACTTGTGACCTGAGTGTGTCACAACAAATGGGTCTCGACATCTCTTCCTCAACACCCTATCTGGACTGAGGCCTCCCATTAAAAACACCATTTTTTTTACTGTTTGAAGATTTTTGATGTCAATTTTTTAAATTTAACTTGTTTTCAAAGTTAGATTTTTTGTGGGGTTTCCTTTTGGGGGGGTGGGCAGAGGGCAGGGCTCCCAAGTGATTATCAGGGGTCCCAGGGGCCACTCTTGTAATTTTCAGCCAACTGGGCCAGATGGTTCAATGCAAGGGCCGGAGGACACAGCACTACTCAGGTCCTGTAGTTATTGGAGTCAGCCGGACAGCACCTGGTGACGCTCAGGAGGTCAGGGATCAAACCGGCGTCAGGTACATGAGCCCTCACCCCTGTGCGTATCTCTGCAGGCTAATATTGTTAAATTTAAATTTACATATGAAAATTTCAGTTGTCTCTGAAATGATTTATCTTGCAGAGAAGACAAATGTGTTAATTACATTATCCAGTTACCCTACATCAAAACCATGATTTGGATTTCTTAAGAAAACAAAACTTGGTGGCTGCACTATAACATTGATGCCTCTATCTCCTTCTCCCTCTCGTTGTAAGGTTTGAATGCCAGTAAGGTCAAATTTGGCAATGCTTCTATTTAGATCTGTATGTCACTTGTAAAACAGAGAAACCAGGACTTAAGAGTATCACCCAGCAGTGGATTCATCTTTTTGTTGTTGTTCTTTGTTTGATATTTCAGGATCAGTATTTTAGAATCACATTTTTCTGAAGGAGAAACTTGTTATAAAAAAGTGTGTCTTTTTGTATACTTTCTGATAGACACTTGCCTAGCTCCATACTGTTTTTTCTATTGTGATACCTAGTAGGAGGTTTATAATGATTAAAAATTGAATTTAACCTTCTTTGAATTTGCTTTTAAGGACTGAGTCTTATCTCCCTCTCAGTGGTTCTTCTGTTTCAGTGTCCATCAGACTAACCCCGAAGAATTGTAATATAATAGATTTTTGCTCTTCTTCACTCCATGTTTCAGATTCATTAAGTTGGGGTGAGAGCTGCTACTGGCTCTCACTGTGCCCAGCTGCTCATGAGGTGCCCGGGAGGGATGGCAGGTTCTAGCCCTGGCCTGTCACCCCAGCAGAGCCTCACAACAAGCCAGATGACCTCCCACTCCATGAGGCCCTCCATTTTCCACATCTGACTTCTCCCTCGTCAGAACTCCACCCAGCAGACCAGCCTATCACAGCCCGGCTTGCGCGGCCGCTTGCAGCCATGTGGTTCATCAATAAATGCTGGATTTTGAGATGACTACAAGAGTATGCTACCCGCACGGCAGAGCCTGGCAAGCTACCCGTGTCGTATTTGATATGCCAGATACCAGTAACAATTACAGACCTCATTCCCATGACCTGATGGAATGGTTTGAGGCTCTTTATGTTTCTGGAGCAGGCAGGTGCCCTTGGGCTCTACTTGCATGAGACAGGTCATATTGAGATGTTACTGGTGCCCGCTCGAGCAAATCGACAATGAACGGGAAGACAGTGATACAGTGAAGTTGGGGTGAGGCTTGCAACTACACCATTTCCCAGGTGGTAGATATTGATGCTGCTGATTTTGGAACCACATGAGAGACGCTCCTGTAAACTATATTAGAAACGTTATTAATGGAAGTGTTTAAATTGAGTACTTGAATTTGGGAGGCTCCCAAACAGTGCTTGGAGAACTGCGGCCACTCCTGGAAATACTTGGCAAAAAACAGCTAGTTCTATCCTGGATCCGCGGTGATGGGGAACAGGGGGACATACAGTGACAGGGATGGAGCCTGAGGCCTTGTGCATGCCAGGCACATGCTATTGCGCTTGAACAGTCTTTCCAGTCCTGAGGATTTCATCTCAGTAAAAAGTCATAGAGTATCAGAGTTTACTTTCTCTCCACTGTCTTCTTTCAGATGCACTTAGTTTTGCACAACTGCACAAGGCAAGGAAGATTACTGATACTTTTAGGCCTCTTGGCACTGTGGATTTGAGATTAGGCTACTTGAATTTGACTGTGATGACATTGCGCTTGTATGTGTAGCAGGGGAACCTGCCAATAATTTACTGGGTTTTCCAGACTCCACTCACTTTTTCTAAATATTTACTGTGAGCCGAGCATGGTGCTCAGTGCTTCTAAGCCTTCACCTTAGAATCACTGGCATTCACTGTAAGGGAGTCATTGACATTCACTCGCCGTATCAGGTCTTCAGAGCTGCCCTGACTTCACTTAGCCTGAAGTCAGGCTAAGTGTAGACTTTTTGGATTGTACTTTGAGACTGTTATTTGGTAAGCAACTGGTCAACTGAGTTGTTTTATTGTTTTAATCATGTACTGATTATAGAATCATACAACATTCAGATTGACAGCACATTTTGAGAATGAATTGCTTGGCAAATATCCACCCCTATGCTAGGTAGTGAGCTGAGACAGGGCATGGAGCCAACCCTGTATGGTTCCTGTATTGCAGAAGATTAGAGACTGAAAGCTGGTACATTAGTGTTGACTTTGTCATTTTTACTCATGAGTCAATGGAGTCCCAGTGAGAGCTAATGATTTAATAAATAACCCAGAATTAACAGTTGGTGGTTTTCAAAATCCAAAACTAATGGGAATTCTTTCCCTAACACCAATATTTTCTATGTTTGTCTGATCCTAGAACTCACCCAGATGCTTTGAACAATGCATATTCCTGACCCCCTGTCCCAAATCTCAGACATCAGAAGCTTTGGGGCAAGGCCTGAATTCTATATTTTAGAACAAACACCCTAGATACTTTAAACAGCCTTGTCTCCGCTTGTCCTAGTTCTATGTTCAGAAATAGTCTTAGGAGTGTCTGGGGCAGGCTCGGCAGTACAAAGGACTTGCCTTGCAACACGAATTGAATACCCTGTGCTGCCTACATGTGCTGACTGTGGCTCCAGTAGCGCTACTGTTTGGGACCCCCAGGACCACCACAAACTCATCTTACCATAGCCAGGTAAGTATGAGAAGCACAATTAAAGTGTGTAACTCCCTGGAGAACACCACACCGAAAAGCAGAGCAAGCATTATGGCCAACCTGGGAACCCCAGAAGGTGCACTGGAGTGGTCCCCAGTGAGCATGTGCGCAAGCACTGCAGAGGAGCGTGTACAACAGCCATTTCCCCCAGCCCTGCCCCGTACCTGAGTGTGCTAGCCACGGTCTGGGGAGGAACCTTTGGTGAGCATCATAACCAGATTCCAGCACTACAGCCAGGAGAGTGTGTGACCCTGTTCCAACAAAAACTATGAAGGGAAGGGTAGAAATGGGAAGATTTTTTTTTAAAATTTTAGGGAAATTAACATGAAAGTATCTTTCTAACTTCTCGTTATTCCATCTTTTTTTTAAAGATTTTGATCTCTCGTCATTCCATCTTAAACAAAATGAGATCATTTAGTTTAAAATGATCTTTAAAATTTGCATGTTGGCAAATAATGTTGGTGAATTTTCCAAGTGAAGTAAAAAATAAAGTTAAGATCTGCATAATTACTAAGAAGGCATGTCGGGTGGATTTTGTGGAAGTGCTAGTCAGACCTTTGATGAAGTACTTTTCTAGAAATTGGGTTATTACATCTTGATTTAATGCCAACTCAATGCATTTTTAAAAAGCTTTCTATCCAAAATGAGTTTTGCAAAAATAAATGTAGGGGAACTGTCAAAGATTCATTTTATGATTGTCTAATTTCTTCACAAAATGAATAAAGCTCTTTAGCTATTTGAGCTAAATTCAGATTAACAACGAAGTTCACTATATTATCTGATTACATTAGTGAAGGAAATTGCCTTGTCAGTATCACAAAACTTTTCTCTTTCTGCTCAGTTATCTTTTATTGCTGCTGGCATGTCTCCTGAATATGTATGGAAATTATAAGGAAGACTACTTCACAGAAGGTCATTTAAATATGAACAGTTAGCCAAGTTACCATATAAGAGTTCATGCAAGATTTTATAGATGGAAGGCCTATCACATTAATTTACAGAGTAATTTTGAATCTAATTTGTAAGAATTTAAAGCATAACCCTCAGGTATCTGATAAGGCCCTACAGCCAGAAGTATTTTTCTGGGTTCTGTGAATGGGAAGTCATTCTGCTATCCTTATGGATTCCAAGTTAGCAGCATTAGGTTCATGTTTTAGCAGTTTTAGCATCTTCTCCCCCCATCCCTGACCTGTTCACTGTTATATGGCTGTCAGTATGCACTTTTTCAGTTGACTAACACTTCAGTTAGATAGAATAGATTCAGAGAGGTTGGGACTGAATTGTTTTTCCTTTTTATCGTACATTCAGTCGTCCCATGTGCATAATAGAAACACTTCTTATGTCCATCCATTGTAACTGTCCATCCAGTCATTCAGGCATGCATGTATTCATTCGTTTATCATCAATTCCTGTTGTCCAGACTCTGTCCTAAGATTCACTCGGTAAACCAAACAAAGCCAACTCACCTGAGCTCTCAAAAGTCAAAGGAAACTGACCACTGACCTCCCCACCATTCCTCGATGTTCCTCCTGTCCAAGGTTCCTCTTGTCCAATCTGCCTCCGTTTTCCACCCTTTGGAGCTGTCTTGTGCTTGTTTTGCTCGTAATGGGAGATCTTAGCTATACTTTTCAGGAGGAATATAAATATGTCTAACACATCTTTGAGGAAGCAGACGTCCCCCACTGGACTTTGATAGCCGGTCAAGCTAAACTCACGTATGGAGCTGGGAATGACTTTCTCTGTGGAAAGCTTTGAGGCATTCTTGGGAAGTGCTTGTTGGACTCTGTAGTAAAACTGCTTAGTTTGGAAAATAAATTTGTAGCAAATTTATTTTCAATAGGTTTTCTAAAGGTTTTCACAAGAAATGTGCTCGTCAAGGAGAGAGCGAAGGCCTGATTGAAGGCGCTGGCTGGAGGCTTGCCTGCTCCCTCTAGGTACCTTGAAGGTACTCGGGAAGTACCAGATGTGTGTTTGCCGTACAGGGAGAACTGTGAAGAGCTGGGAGCGCCTGTTGATTGTTTCACGTGAAACAAAATCTACGTCTCCTAGCTTTGGGCCCAGATACTACCACCAATACCTACAGAGAAGTAAGAAGAGGAAGGGAGGGATTTTTTTCCCTTTAGCATCTAAATTTGACCATCTTGTTGGTCAGATTTCTTCGTTAAGATCCTGGAGCAAGCAGATGCCATTGGGCTACACTGGCATGTGACAGGGACAAATGGAAATGTTACTGGTGCCCGCTGGAGAAAATAGACAAATAACGGATGTCAAGTGATCAAGCATCTAAATTTAGCATCTAAATCTAGCTTTAAACATTTTAGCATCTAGATCTAGCAGTTTAGCATCTAAGTCTAGCTTTAAATTTTTTTACCATACTTAATAGAATAATGGTATTAAATAGTTCTTAGATCTTTGTACATAATCTGGGAAGATGAGGGTCATTTGTACTTTGTAGATGTTAGTCTTTTTTTTTTTTTTTTAAAGCCAAGTAGAGAAACAGTATTTCTTGCATGTTTTGGCTCCCTCTGCTGGTCATTCACATGCATTTTCAGTTAAAAGAAAAATAGGAATTGTGAAATAAAAGTTTGTCCTCTCCCTTCCCCTCGTTCTTTAGTCAATAGACATCAGCACATCTAGGGTCCATTCCCACAAGCCTGCATTGGTTTCTGCATGCTTTCCCAAAGAAACCAGAAACAAAGACTATTCCAGATGTGTGTCCATCTGGAGTGAAGCCGGAGGCAGAACTCACCTTCAAAATCACTGAACTGTGCTCTTAGGCACTTTGTTGTTAAAAAGTGATATATATATATATATCATATCTATATATATATATATATATATATATATACACATATATATGTATATATATATACATACATATACATATCTTATATAAAAATAAGAAAGAATATATATTATTTTATATTTTTTAATTATGGACCTCAGTTCCATGACCTGAATGAATGGTTTGAGGCTCTTCCTGTTCCTGGAGCAAACAGATACCCTGAGCTATACTTGCTTGCGACAGGACATATGGAGATGTTACTGGTGCCCGCTCGAGCAAATCGATGAACAACGGGAAGACAGTGATACAGTGATGCAGTGATATTTTTAATTGAATTACAGTGAGGTACACAGTTACAAATTTGTTCATGATTGGGTTTCAGTCATACAGTGTTCCATCACCCATCCCTTTCACTCTCACCAGTGTACATATCCCATCACCTATGTCCCCAGTTTCCCTCCCACATTCATCACCCCACCCACCTGCCTCTATAGCAGGCTCTCTCTCTCTCTCTCTCTCTCTCTCTCTCTCTCTCTCAATCTCTCCTTTCCCCCCCCCCCCTCTCAAAGTGCGATATTCCATCTGGACTTTCCAATGCATTCTGCCATTGCCAAGCTTGTGAAGCACTGGCAAGCTTCAGGCTATTATCCAAGTCGAGAAAAAAAAGGGGGGGGGGGGGGGGGGGGCTGTGCGCGGCCGCGGCCCGGCCGTCGGGCGGTCCGTCCTTGTCCTCCGAGCCGCCAGGAGTAATTCCTGGTGCAGAGCCGGGGAAAACCGAGCGCTGCGGTGTGAAAAAAAAAAAAAGTCAAATGCCAAGTGCCGCAGAAGCTAATTTGGGTCGGGGCCTCTGAGGCCAGTCTGGAGGTACTGGGGCCTACAGAGTTACACCTAACAGTGCTACTGGAGGGTACATGCAGTGCTGATGATTGAACTCAGTGTTTCCTCAGACTGGCAAGTGTGTTTTCTTGGGGGGTCAGTTGGAAGGATTCTGGTTGACCCTTGAACTAAGAGTTTATTCCAGCTAAATGGAACAGTCTAAAGTTTCATCTCCCTATTTAGTGTTCTGGATTCATCTCAGTTGACCCTGGAGCTTGACAAGGGTTTGTTCACTTAGATACAGCTTTCCAGTGAACATAGGTGGTCCTCTGAGTCCTCTCCATGTCCACAGACCGAATCCTTGACTTCCATTATTGTTTTTTTTCTGATTATTGGGGCACACCTAGCTACTTCCAGCTCTGTGCTAAGGGATCTCCAGCAATGCTCAGACCATGAAGCACTGGGGATTGAGCCTGGGTGTCCTGCATGAAGAATACACTTTATGTATACCCAGCCCACTGAGCCAGCTTTCTCATTGAGCCCAAACAAATCTTTATTTTATTTTTGGATCACACCTAGTGCTCAGGGGCCCCTCCTCATTCCCCTTTCACTCAACATTTGGGCCTTCAGTACTTGGAGGTCCACACATGCCAGGGTCAAACCTGGGGCTCTTGTAGTGGTAAATGACCACTGTATAAAAACTGGTACAGAGTTTTAACCTGAATGCCTGAGAACAGAAGCCTGGCTAAAGAAACTATGGTACATCTACACAATGGAATACTATGCAGCTGTCAGAAAAGACAACACCCTTTAGTGATAAATACAGTTAGGGCACTAGTGGAGGGACAGGTGCTGGAACAATGTATGCCTGAAACCCAATCATGAACATCTTTTTAATTGTATATCGCACGGTGGTATAATATAAAATTTAAAAAAAGAACTGGTGTAGAATAGGTAAAGGCACGAACATGATAACCTCTCAGTATCTGTATTGCAACCATAATTTCCAATGGGCAAGAGAGGGAGAAAAGGGAAAAGTGCCTATCATAGAGACTGGGCATGGGGTGGGGAGTGGGGGTGGCAGGAGGGTACATTGGTGGTGGGAAATGTGCACTAGTGGAGGGATGAGTGTTGGAGCATCATGTGACTGAAACCCAATCATGAGCATCATTCTAACTACATGGCACGGTGACTCAATAAAATAAAATAAAACAAAACCAACCCTTGGGGCTCTTGCATGCAAAGCATGCACTCCAGCGTGTGCTCCAGATGCATGTATGCATTTCTTATCATTCTCTCCTATCCCTACCTCCTTCTGAGGTTTGGTGCTCATTAGGAAAACCTCATGGCCATCATTTCTCTTAATGGGGGCACTAAAACGGGAGGTGGGATGGGACCTGTCCTGCTGGCCCACCTGAGATGCACACTGTCTTAATAGAGATATGCAAGACGGAAGTGCATAGCTCAATGACCTCAAAGAAGCACCAGCCTTTTAAAACTAAGAAGCAAAGGAAGATGTGACCTTTGGTCACCTAAATTCACTTCGGGCACAGTAGATTCCTAGGGTGGAGTGGAGAAGGGTGGGGTGTGGGGGATCTTTTAGTTAATATTATGGCGTCATAGGGGAGTTTGGAGCACTAGAGATGAAGAAGGGACCAGTTTTGCAAAGGAGCCCACTCTCTGGGGGTGGCAAGGCAGTGACCTCTGAGTCAGGATTGTGGGTGCCAGTTCCATATCTGTGGGTGCTCACATCTTCAAACTCCTGGTGTGTGTGTGTGTGTGTGTGTGTGTTTCTGCCACCAAAGATTGTAGTCAATCATGACTGTAAGCACCCTCCTAAGACACCCATCCCCCAGGTGTGTGGAATGTTCTGGATGTAAATGCATTTGTATGTTTTCTACAGAGTGTATAATTGACTCAATTACCCAATGTGGGGATTATTCATGTTTAATTACAATCTGGCTTCTCCTTTTAGTTAGGATGTTTTGGAGCTGCTCTAGGAATGCCAGCAAATTTAAATAATAATTTAAGTGGAACATAATTAGGTAGGAAAATGAAAAGCAATCCTTTGCCAGCTCCTGAAGATTCCACAGCTGAAGTCATTTGAATCCATTCACCCTCTTCTCATTCGTCATTTTATTACCACAAAATTTGATTGTTTTCCGTAGATTATTCCAGCAGTTTCCTGTCTGGCTTTCCTGTTCTCTTTCCTATAAATAAGTCTTTCTGCACAAAGCTTTCACAGACAGACAGACAGACAGACAGACAGACAGACAGACAGACAGACAGACAGACACACACACACACTCTTTCAAGACCTCCTTCTTCATGCCACCCATCCCAGACTGGTTCCTGACCCTACTCATGCGTCTTTGCTTTCCCCACTGACCCCTATGAAAGTGATCAGTGTTTCCCTCTAAGGTCAGTTTCTGCCCCCTTCTCTCCTTTCCTAGCGGCATTTGGTTTAGCTGGGGCTCTCCCTCCCTGCCAAGGGCTCTACTGTTAGGGTCCGGAGTCGCAAGTTCTTAGGAATCACCAAGAAACCAGCCAGTAATGCAAAACACAAGGGAGTTTATTTAAACCAGCTAGCTGGGGTCAAGCTCTCAGGCACCCAGGCCAAAAGCAAGATTCTGAGTAAGGGAAGCTTTAGATTATATAGTCACTATTAGGGTCATAGCCAGCAAACTTAAATTCAAAGAAAGACATTACTCAAGGAGAAGCACAACTCAAGTTGCACAGACAAGTTATTTTGATATGTCTCGGGATGTTCTAAATGTTAGTACGCCCGGGTGTGACCCAAAAAAGCAAAAAAAAAAAAAAAAAAAAAAAAGTTAGTACGCCCTGTCTGCACCGGGCGGTTCCCATAGATACCGCAGATAGGCTGCTGTTTTTCTTTTGCCCAGATGTCCTTCCCAAGGCCAAATGGGGGTGATGCCGAGCCTTGGTACCTTCACAGCAATATGGAAGCCCTGTGGCTCACTGAACCTGCCTGCTGTTTTGCTTACCCAACGCCACAAGTTCTTGACCACGTGAAGGGTGGGCAAACCCCCACCCAGAGCAGAGTTTTGTCTTTAGAATTCAAGTACCACATCCATGTGCTGGCACCCAGCACTCCATGTGAGAGTGCTGATCCTGAGCGTGCCCCACCTTCAGGACAGCTTCAACTTCATTGGAATTTTGTTAAAAAATTATCCTCTGGTTTGGGGCCACACCCGGCGGTGCTCAGTGCTTACTCCTGGCTTTGTGCTCAGGGATCACTCCTGGTGGGACTGGGGAGTGGGTGGAGAATCCTACGAGGTGCTGAGCATGGAACCAGGTTGGCCAAGTGCAAGGCAACGGCCTTACCAGCTATACTACCTTCCACCCCCTCAACTTCATTTTTAAGACTCATCTGGCAGGGGAGATATGCTGGAGAGCATGCCTGCAACGCGGAAGGGGGCCCGAATCCCTGCAGCTCAGGGTGTCACCACCCCTACCTACCGCCAAAGTGCAATCCCCAGGCACGTGCAACATAAAAAAAAAGACGCATATCCACGAAAGTCACCGAGAGAACACGCCAATATATAAGCATAAATAAAGTTACGGGGCACAGCATTATTCAGTTACGGCTGGAGAGGCCAGAAGGATCGCTCTCCCCATTCCTCCAGGTTCCCAGCGCAGGACCTGGGGATCCTAGAAGCCGCGGTCAGGCGGCGTCGCCCCGGGACTTGGCCCTTCCGGCTTTCCGTCCGCCGCGCCGCCATTGGCTGTATTCGGAGCAGCTGACCGGCAGGGACGCTTCGAAGATGGCGGCGTCCGCGCCTCTGCTCCTGAGGGAGAGCCCCAGGTAGCCCGCTCCGGGTTGCGCGAAATGAGTCGCGCCAAGAGATGTCCGTAGTGGCCTTGGCGCCCAGGCGGCTCCCGGGCCTCTGGGGTGGGTGCGAGGCTGCGGCTTCGGCAGGGGTGGATCCTGCAGGTTGCACCGGGCCGTGGGCGCGCCCACCTTGGGCGGCTCCGCTCCGCGGGGTGGCGGTGCGCCCTGTGGCCCGGCCGTGCCGCGCTGTGCACTGCGGCTGGCCCCGAGCGTGGCCCCGGCACCGCCGGCGACGCCCCAGCACTGGAGACGCAGCGCGCTCCTCTTCCCACTAGCGGTCGAGGGATGCAAAATCCTCGCAGATCTTAGACTTCTTTTCTGTTCTTGTCTTGTCTTGTCTTGATGTTTTGAGAAAATTGTGGGTCGTGCCCATTTTGTGAAGCTTTTTTCTTTAAAAACAATTACTTCTGCTATTGCTTAACTAGGATGGGCGTGCAGGCGGAGGTGGTGATTTTTGGATGCACTCTGGTAATACGCCTGCTTGGCGAGCACCCTTCAGTAGGGTGCTCTGAGATTGGGGTGAGATTGGGGTGCTCTGGGATTGGGGTGAGAGCATCTGGCATTTATTTTGGGTGTATTTTGTTTTTGTTTTCTTTTTTCGTTTAATTTCTACTGGTGGTTGTTATGGTCAGTTTTCATTCGTGTGAAGAAATGTTCTTTTCAAATAAAATGATTTCGAAAATGACTCCATTTGATGATAAATAATTGTTCTCGTGGGGCGTGGATAGAAACTGAATGCTGAAGTGGGCGCGAGACAAATCACAGAAAGTGGGAAGTAACCCTTTTTCTGTGCTTGAATCGGATGAAGAGCTCTTTTTTCGATTTTAACTTTATTATTTGTATTGAGGCAGGGATCTTTTAGAAGGTGGTGGTCATTCTCGTGCGATTTTGCTGTCCGTGTGTGTGTGTGTGGGTGGGGGTAGATCAGGGAACTCGCTGAGAATAAAGTCATAAGTTTCCTCTGTATATTTATTCAACTTCATGATCAATAAAAAGCATGTGAGTACTAAATTTTTTTTTTGTTTTTTGCTGTTTTGAGAGTGGCTTATTACCAATGAATCTAGGTTTGAAGCAACTCTGGACTTAGTGACCCCAAGTGGGTTTGGATGTATCTTGAAAACATTTCTTTATTCCGTATCACAATAACATTATTAACTCTGTGAAATCAAGTTTTATGTTTTTGATTTCACTGCCCATGATCCTACTCTTTTGACATTTCTTTAGGAGAAAGAAAGTGGAGTCTTCAAACCCACTTCTGAATTCATCCATTTCCATCAGAACACAGCCTTCCCCAAGAAGAGTTTGCCTTGCCCCAAAGAAAGAGAACCTGCTAAATGGATGCTTCACCAGCAGTATTTTTGGGGTGGTGGGAGGCACAGGGAGGGGTCAGGAATCCAAGCCTGACCCCGCCCCATGCTTCTGTGTGCTCCAGCCCATTGCCCACCCCAGACTGACAGTAGCTTTCTCAAGGGCGTGTGTGTGTGTGTGTGTGTGTGTGTGTGTGTGATGTGGAGGATTCACCGAGTGGTATAAGGGCCACCCCTGATGATTCTGGCTTAGCTAAGTCGGTTCAGTGGCAGGACCCAGAGAGAGAGCTCAGGGTTCCTGCATGCCAGGGATTATCCAGGTTGGTGCTGTCTGAGGGCTCCGGGGTCACACTAGGCAACGCTTAGGGGCCATATGTGGTGTTGGAGATCCAGTGGCGGTCAGCCAGATACAAGGTATGGGCCTTAACCCCTGAACTGTCTCTCTGGGCCCTCATAAGCAGTTCTTTATTTTACTCAGAAAGTGCCTTATAGCAATAAAAGGGTGTTAATTGCAATAAAAGCAATAAAGCATGTATAGACAATTAAAATTGTAGACTGCTTACTGCAAGTATACTTTCTTTTACACTTGTATAACTAATTTTAAAACCTTGTTTTCTGAATCCAATTTAGCTTGAGAAAAGCAGTGTCGCTGATAAACGAGATAGATATAGGAAGATTTCCTCGATTGCTCACCAGAATTCTTCAAAAACTTCACCTGAAGGTTAGTAGTTTTGAATGTTTAAAGGTTTTTTTAAAAATTTTTTTAAGTAATACAGTTTTTATTGACTGTAATAATGGACCTCATTCCCAATGAATGGAGACGTTACTGATGCCCTCTGGAGCAAATGGATGAACAACGGAAGACAAGTGAATTTGCTTATAAAATGTGAGGGGAGATACAGAGAAGCACATGTCCAAGAGAGAACACAGGCTTCTCCAGAGTGGAAAAGCAAAGGTACATAGAGATAAGCAAGCAAGATATTTTTTCGTTGGAAATCACAGATTTGAAGAGCAAGTAGAGAATTTTTGTTTTAAAATTTTATGAAACTCACCAGAATACTTTATATGTTATTGTTTATAGGGAACTTAAGGATCAGTATGGTATACAGTATTCTCCTAATTTGATCTTGGAACTGATTTATCATCTATATTTTATGGAAATTTGAGCCCTTATACTTTGGGGAAATTTGGATTTCATGGTTTCTTTCTCTTAAAAATATTTCTCTTGTAATTGGTATTTAGTTGATGTTTAACCTTTCTATTAATTTTCTGCTTTTACTTCAAGGGTGTGGTTATTTTGGGTGCATTGATGTTTAGTAATTTGCTATTTGGTCTCCAGCCCAGTTGCTTTATCTTGTTATAAAGATCTAATTCCAGGACCAAGGCCAACGCGATAGTACAGTAAGTAGGCTGCTTGCTTTTCACATGACTGGCCCAGGTTTGATGGAGGGTATCCCAGATTGATTCCCTGAGTGATCCGTGAGTGCAGAGCTAGAAGTCAGCACAAGAGCACCCAAGTGTGCTCAGTTTGGGTTTGGGAAACCCCAACAAACAAACAAACAAACAAACAAAAAACCAACAAAGACCTAATACCAGCCCAGCTAGGTTGATGGACTGGTTGCCTGGTACCCAATTCACCATTGAATGAAAACCCTTACATTGTCCTCTTCTTCCTTTATTTTCTTTAAAAAAATTGTTTTGGGGCCTGCTACATGCAGCTGGGGCTTACTCTTAGCTCTGTGCTCAGAATCACTCCTGGTAGGGGCCTGGGGAACCATATGGCATGCTGGGAATCGAACCTGTGTTGTCTGTGTGCAAAGCAAATGCCCCTACTTTTCTATCTCTTTGACCTTCTACTCTCCTCATCTTTTCCTTTTTTCAGTCCAAAAGCCCCTTTCTCTGCTATATTTCTTTCTTTCTTTTTTTTCTCTTTGTGTTACACCAGCAATGCTCAGGGTTTACTCCTGGCTCTGCACTCAGGAATTACTCCTGGTGGTGCTCAGGGGACCATATGGATACCAGTGTTTGAACCCAGGTCAGCTGTGTGAAAGTAAATGCCCTATCTGTTGTGCTATCGCTCTGGCCCCTCTGCTCTGTTTAAGTCCAACTTTGCCTCACAGACCAGACGCTCTTATGTTCCTGGAGCAAGCAGGTGCCCTTGGGCTCTTCTTGCATGAGACAGGACATATGGAGATGTTACTGGTGCCTTCTCGAGCAAATCGACGATGAACGGGAAGACAGTGATACAGAGATCTCTTAGACTGCTCTCTTACCAAGCAACAATTGGACTTGTTTCTAATTGTCTTTTCCCTTCTTCATATGCTATTTCATTTTTCTTTCTGAATTTTTTTTGTTTTTGTTTTGGGGCCACACTAGGCTGTGTTCAGGCCTTACTTGTGGTTCTCTGCTTAGGGATCACTCCTGGTGGTGCTTGGGGTCCATATGTTAAGCCTAGGGATTAAATCAGGCGGATCGGGCGCATTCAGGGTGGTATGGACGCCTAGGATTAAATCAGGTCAAGTGCCTCAAGCCCTGTGCAATCTCTGGGCCCCCAGGAGGTTTTTAGACTACTTTTCTTACCAGTAGATGTCCTTCTCTTCTTCAGTGAATAAAATATTCCTTCAAGGATTTTTCACTTGTACCCTCAGCAGTTTTGTTAATCTGTCCTCTGTGCTTCTAAAACTTTCAGTTTTTGTTCAGTTTGCATCACTTTAGAAAGGTGGTGGAAATTTGTTTCCCGGTATTGTTATCTTACTCCTCATCTTTGTAGTATGTTGCAGGACTCCTCTAAGAGCCTCTGCATCTGCTCTGAATTGCCTCCTGCAAATCACTTCTTAGATAAGGTGGTAGTCTAAATGTGGCAGTTTATCTAACCATGTATTCTGTACTAGCTGGTATAAATATTCTCTCATGCTACCACAATCATCGTGGGACTAGCTAGATCTTACCAGCATATTTGCCTGGCCACGTTGGATCTCTAAGTAATTAGACCAGAGAGAAATGCTGTTTGCCTCCAAGCAAGCAAGCATGGCTCCCTGATAACTCAAAGGCAACTAAAATACAAAACTACCGTGAAGTAGATGAGACTTATGAAGGCTTGGAGAAATATTTAACTGGCATTAGTATTAGTCTTTGGTACAGAGACATGCCATCTCAGAAACCCCCTTCTCTACCCTATAAAGGCTTTTCCAGGCAGATCTTGGCTCAAGACATTAGCAGATAAAAAACATTAGGTGAGGTGCTGGGAGAAATTACCTGAGGGCATTTGACCTTCCCCTGCCAGGGGAAGTTACATTTAGCTTAAAGCTCCTCCCAGCTCTGTTAGGAGGCTTTAAATTAGCTCTGGGTTCTTGTAAATAGCCAGATGGCCTCCTGAAGTTGCTACATTTCTATAGAACTGTTTTCCTGTTTTCATCTCTAGATAGCCCAGCCCAGAATGGGCTGGGTTGGGGAGTTTGGGCGGATTTCTAGCTATAAAATAAGCTGCAAGAAGAAAGAAGCTCTCTCCCCCCCACCCTCCCCCACCCCCACCCCCTTTTGCCATTTCAGCTTCCCTTGGCGTTTTGCTTCTCGATCCTCTCCATTCTCTGTTGGGCCTCAACACATAGTGGCAGCCATCTTGGTCTACACCTGGCTGGGGCCTAGCTGGGAACCCAGAGTCTGGAGGTTTTCCCTGCTCTTGGATTGTATATTGGAACCTGTGATAGTAAAGTCTTTTTAAAACTGCATCGGATTCCTGAGTCTTCATCCATTCCCCGCCGGCTTCGGAGGTAGAAGGGAACTCGCTTCCAGCAATGTTGGGGACCCCGGTGGCATCCCCAACAGTAGTACTCATACCTAATATATGATACTTTTTCTGTGTCTGTTTTTAGAGTTAATTCTTTTCTTTTCCAGGGTAAATGTAAATAAATGATTGATATCACTTGTGTCACTTGTCTTCCCGTTGTTCATTGAGTTGCTCAAGCGGGTGCCAGTAACGTCTCCATTCGTTGGGAATGAGGTTCATTATGTTACTGTTTTTGGCATATCGAATACACCACGGGTAGCTTGCCAGGCTCTGCCATGGCTCTGGGTTCATCCCAGGGGGCCTAGTTTGGGATGTTGCCCTGCGTTTTCAGCCTGCACCAGCCTCTGTCCCCTGTCTGTTCTTTTACATGAAGCATGGGGCAAGAAAGGCTTTTGTTGACAAACCGACAACCTAGATGATGGCCAATTCAGTTGTAAACCTAAGTAGCATTTTTATGGTAGCAAAAAAATGGTATTCTGCCATTTTTTTCTTTCCTAGTTTCTTTACTATGCCTCTAGCAACTAATGAATGCTTACCTTTTATGAATTTGTGATGGACACACACACAACAACCACACATGCATACACGAGGGCAGCTGCATTCTGTGGCATTGCTAGTGACAGTTACGTTACTCCCTGTGGGACTGGACCTGTTACATGGCTTTGTACAGGTCTGTTGTCATCTTCCGTGAGGGAACAGATTGAGCTAGAGACGTAGCTACCTGGTTTGCCTTGCTCCAAGCTGGCTAGTAAGGATGTCTGGTTCCAGAATCTCTTCTTCCAGCCTACGACTATAAATCCAGGAAAGTGGGCAAAATTGTGTATATGTCGGGCTAAAAGGTGACAATAGAGGGTATTTATGCTGAGCTTTTGCTTTGATTTCCTGAATTGCAGCTGCATTCTTGAACATGTGGAACAAATTGGAGAAGAAACACTTCTGTCTTCTGTTCATCATGAGGGGGATCGGCCTTGCAGTGGGAGTTGTGATCTGTTAGTTTTCCTTTGACCCTTGCAGGGCTTCTGGATTTGAGAGTAATGTCTGCCTTAGAGTAACAGGGTGGCAGGAACATTGCCTAGACATGCAGGACTGCTAGGCCATCGCTGGTGGGGAGGGGGCTGAGATGCCTGAGGACAGAAACCAAGGTCTGTGAGTATCTGTCTACTGAAAACTTGGGAAAGGTATAGTTACCTCTCCCCGCCAATAGATGGAGAAATACGACGCTAGAGGACTTCTACTGGAATCTGCTTTTACCAAATACTGTCTGATTCGGCATTCAGGCTGTCAGTTTTCTCCCATGCAGCCTCGGTCTATTTACTTGGCCTTTGCCAGGCTGAAACCCCTGGAGCAGTGAAGCAGTCAAGTGGACTAGTGAAGAGGTTTAGGGATTTGGTAGCTGGTTCAGATACTACAGGCGTCACAATGTGACGCTACCAAGTTGTACCTGCTTTTGAGCAGAGCGTATCTGTTTTTGTCTACACTGAATTCAGTGTGACCTGTGTGGTTTGGTGAGTAGACATAAATACTGCTATATTCCTCCTCTGGATAAAATCTGGGACTGTAACTCATTTATCTGAAGAGGATATATGATCGTCAAAAGTTCTTGTCCTTGAACTTCTAAACATTGCTTATGGTAAGTGGTGATCAGTGTGGCTATGCGGTTGAAGCTTTTTGCTAGCCCCCCACGCAGGTAGCAGAGACTGGGAGCTTAGGTCACTCACCTTCATGTGTTAGCAGCTTGGAGGTCTTGCTGCTTGAGTCTAGCAGCCCAGTGTGTGTATCTGGCTGATATTTCTAAGCTGGCAAGGCAGGGATTCCGGGAGCTTCTGAAACTTTTTGCTGTTAGGGGGATGCAAGTTATTTTCCAAGTATGTAGACAAAGACTTTTATTTAAAAGTAATTGCAAAGGGCCGGAGCGATAGCATAGTGGGTAGGGTGTTTGCCTTGCACGTGACTGATCTGGGTTAGATCCCTGGCATCCCATATGGTCCCCCAGGCACCGCCAGGAGTGATTCCTGAGCGAAGAGCCAGGAGTAACCCTTGAGAGTCTTACAGTGATACATTGTTTTTCAGAACACATGGAAAAGGAAACTTCTAGAAAATTATTACTTTGAAACATTTATGTTTTGGTCTATGGATGTAGGGGGATGAATGGTTCCTTCAGATGGACTAAGGGTGGGTGTGTCCTTCCTTGCAGGACTCAGGGTATTCTGGGTGCATTCCTGGTGGCTAATTGGTTCAGTGGTTCAGAACTAGGGCTTGAGGATGTCATGCTGCTTGGGCCTCACGGAATAATTTCATTGTTGTTATTTAGGCCACATCTGGAAGTGCTTGGGGCTCACTACTGGCTCTAGACTCAGTGGTTACTCCTGGTAGGCTCCCGGTACTGAGTTTCAACTTGGGTCAGCAAGGCAAGCATCTCCCCCACTGTACTATCACTCCAGCCCTGAATAATAATAATAATAATAACAATTATTATTATTATTATTTTATATTTTATTTTTTTTGCTTTTTGGGTCACACTCGGCGACACTCAGGGTTACTTCCTTGCTCTTTGCTCAGGAATTACTCCTGGCGGTGCTAGGGGACAATATGGGATGTCGGGATCGAACCTGGGTTGGCCATGTGCAAGGCAAATGCCCTACCCACTGTGCTATCGCTCTGGCCCCCGAATAATTATTTTTAATTTTCTAATTGTACTGCAGTATGCATGAAGACATGAACTAGGTCTTTGTAGAATACTGCTGTAAATAGTTTTTAGTGAATAAAGATAAAATAAATATACTGTTAACTTTTTGGCACTTCCCTTCATTTTTTTTTCTAAATGTTCAGATGTTATGCAGTTGATGGTTATTTTTTGTCTTGAAAATCACTGATTTAATATACTTTTTAGAAATTAATTTTTGGGTTAGAGCAATCGTACATCATGTAGGGTACTTGCCTTGCATGTGGTCAACCAGGTTTGATATTGGTACCACAGTGCCAGGAGAGATCACTGATCACAGAGCCAGGAGTAAG
The DNA here is from genome assembly GCA_021461705.1 of Cryptotis parvus. NCBI lineage: Eukaryota > Metazoa > Chordata > Mammalia > Eulipotyphla > Soricidae > Cryptotis > Cryptotis parvus. The sequence goes on along the minus strand of JAJIBD010004699.1, from coordinate 120,840 downwards.
CCCCTGAGCGACTGGATGTAGCTCTAAAATCAAAGCAAAATAAAAATGGATTTTCTTTGACAGGGTCTAAATATGGAACTGATTAAGGAATAAGGAAATTTGACAAACATATCCCCCTTTTTGCCATGGGTTTCAAAGTTATAATCCTTGCTTTGTATCTTATAGACTGAGAACAGTTTCAGTGGTGAAGAGGAAGAAAAACTTCAAGCTGCATTTTCTAGAGAGACAAGATCTTCATCTAGTTCTTGAAACAATATCATTCATCTTGGAACAGGTATTTTACTGTACCAAATTTTCTATTCATGGTTTGTTTTGTACATATTTGTATTGTTATGAAATCAGTCATATTCTTTTAAAAAAAAACTGCAGGTGGAAGTTGTCATATATTTTAATCAAGAATATCAAGAATCTAATACAGGAATTTCAATATAATAAACATTTGAATATATACTTCATTGTTCATATTACATTCTACTAAGCAATCTTTTATTGAGTAACATATATGTAGCATTTGACAGTATGACAGTATAACCTGGGCTTTGTGAACTTGAGACAAAAGATTTTAATGCATTAATATAATAATGTGGCAAAATGAGCTTTTTTTTAAAAAACAAAGAGATTTGAGAATTTCCTTGACTATGGTGATAAATCATCTTAAATAGGTGTGAGAGGTTGTGAGAGGACTTCTGGCATATCTCTTATGACCGCTGTCAGACTTTCAATGAACTGCCATTTTGTGTTCCTTTTCCTTACTTAAAATTAGTTTATTATTTACCTCCTATCCCACTCTTCTTCTGCAGCTGTGCTCCCCATACTTGCAGTCTTCCCTTGATTTGATTCCTTGGATCATCTGCTCTGAGGTAGACTTAGTGCATTGCTGGAATTAAATTAGCTTCCAAGAGGTTTTTGTGGACTGATTATAGTAGGGTACTAGTGGCTGCAGGGACGTTGTATGATCAGATCCTGTAAGGACAACAAACTCCAGGCACTAAGTTGCACAAAAGTCTGATGATCTGAGTTCCCAACCTCAAAATCTAGTGAAGGAGACATAATAGACAGGAGATACAGTTGACATGGGAAATAACAACCTGGTTCTCAGATGAGCAGAGGATCCAAGGAACCAAATGAAGGGAAGGCTGCGAACATGGGGGGACACAGCTGCAGAGGGAGGCTTGTAGAGAGACAGATTTCCTCAGCTGGTGGGTCAGAGAGAGGACTCGGGGCTGATTCTGGGTGTGTCTCAGCAGAAACAAATGACTGAATAAGGCAGAATGGCAGGGGATTTATGAGACAGTTCTAGGATAGTGCAAGAAAGAGCAGATAATCCACAATATGTAAGAGAAGGAAGAGAGAGAAAAAGAGAAAGAAAATAGATAAAGAACCTGCAGTAGAGGCAGGCTAGGGGAGGGGGGAGGGAATTGGGGACATTGGTGCTGGGAAATGGGCACTGGTGGAGGGATGGGTGCTGGAACACTGTATGACTGAAACCCAAACATGAACATACTTGTATATCTCAAGTTATCACTATATCACTGTCTTCCCGTTGTTCATCGATTTGCTTGAGCGGGCACCAGTAACATCTCCATAAATCCAGTCTCAAGCAAGTGTAGTCCAGGGGCATCTGCTCGCTCCAGGGATAGGAAGAGCCTCAAACCATTCTTCAGGTCATGGAATTGAGGTCCATAATTGTTACTAGTTTTTGGCATATCAAATAAAACACAGGTAGCTTGCCAGGCTCTGCCATGTAGGATATCTCAAGGTGGTATAATAAAATATTTAAAAAAATAGGAAAAAATACATGAAGGAGCTAAAAATGATAATGTAAGCCTTCTTAAAATCCCAGAAAAGCACGTTTTCTACTAAGATTAGTTTAGAAATATTAAAGAAATATTCAGAACAAAGCAAAAAAAAAAATAGAGCAGATATCCCTGTTGAACAAATATAGATCTTTTTGTTTGTTTTTTAAATATTAAAAATCAAATGGCAGAGCCTGGCAAGCTATCCATGTTGTATTTAATATGCCAAAAACAGTAACAATTATAGACCTCATTCTCATGACCTGAAGGAATGGTCTGAGGCTCTTTGTGTTCCTGGAGTGAGCAGATACCTTTGGGCTACACTTAGCATGTGACAGGACGTATGGAGATATTACTGGTGCCCGCCTCCAGCAAATCGCTGAACAACGGGAAGACAAGTGATATAAGTGATACCTATAAAGTTGGTAGGGAAAGCAGTTTGGAGAAAGTAGAAACATTTTGTTACTTGAGAAGCAAAGCTATTGTCGCTGTCATTGAAATTAAATAATTAAATACAGTTTTAAAAGACTCATTACATAATTAAAGCAAAGAAATTTTGGGGGTAAGTGGATTTAGAAGTACTTAAACTTCAATCAGAAATGGAAATGGGTAACTGAAGAAGGTAAGCCACTGGGTCTTCCAACTGCTGGTTGTGTTCATTATTAATTAATCACTTCTAGAAACTACTTCATGTAGACATATAAAATATTGTTTTGCCTTAAGTCATTAAAATTTCATATTGCTTGTAGTTTGGTCTTTGTTCATATTAGATATTATGTGTTTATTTGTAATTAACTTTCTCCCTCCTTAACAGGCAGTCTACCACTAACGTGAAGGCCGCAGCTTTGCAGCAGCAGTTAGAGAACATTCATCTTAGTCAAGACAAAGCAGAAGCATTTGTCAGTGCGTGGTCTTCAATGGGCCAAGAAGTGGTTGAAAAAATTCAGGCAGAGGATTCTTGCTCCCCCACAAGGTAGAGAATTTACTAGCTCCTAAATATTTTTCAGCTAAGTATGGCATAAATAGAGTGTTTATGGGAATAATATTTTGTAGAAAGAGTTGGCAAAAGAAAAATACATATGTATGTATACAACATTCCTTTAATTGCTATTTTTCTGTGCATTAACATATTTGCTACCACACTATGATTTAATTTTAGTTGTTTAAAATATGCCTCTTTAACTTAAGAATAGGAGTAAAATCTTGGGCAGCCTTGGTTTCTTTTTTAATTATGTACTTATGTAAAGACTTACTCAAAATTTTTCCTGAATCACAAAATTTGTGTATTTGTGCTAAGCAGCATTCTGTGTGCATAAAAGATACCAATATTTATTTTTTCTTTTATTTATTTTTTTAAAATGATTTATTTTAAACACTGTGATTTATAAAGTAGAAACTTTTTCACAACACAGTTGCTGGAAAGATTCATCATTCTGCACCAATCCCACCACCACCAGGGACCCGCAGTTCCCTCCCCACCCTCCATCCCTCCCGATGCCTGCTCACTTAGCCAGCATCAATTATGTTGATCCTTACAGCTCATATAAGGGAACAGTAATGATAAGGTCATGCCTTTTTTTTTCTAGGCAGATGTGTGGGAGTCTGTCCAGGTTCTGTTCTTGGATTCACTTTCTGGGTTTCCAGAACACTGGTTTTCTACTGAGAATTCCAGACACACCATCACTACAGCTACTGACAACACTTACTTCACATTTATCTCAATGTCTATTTGAGCTTTTCCTATTCATACACTGAACAATCCATTCTATATTGGTTGTTGGAGCTAATTCTCTAAATACGGTCGATTAACCTGGTGTTAGACAAAAGTTAGTGGAGATCCTCAAATCTCTATTGTTCCATTTGAGTCCACTGTATAGGAAATTACTGAGGTGGTCCCCCAGACTATACCTCATGCCCACACACTTTGTTTCTAGAAAATGTGATGGGATACCAGTTAGATGAATATACTAGGTTTTTTTTTTTTTTTTGGGTTACATCCAGCAGTGCTCAGGGGTTGCTCCTGGCCCTTCACTCAGGACTTACTCCTGGCAGTGCTCAGGGGACCATATGGGATACCAGGGATCGAACCTGGGTTGGCGCGTGCAAGGCAAATGTCCTAGCCACTGTGCTATCGCTCCGCCCCGAATATACTAGGTTTTGAGATAACACGCTGGTGCTCTCTGCCTGCGTGCCACAGGGGGTACATGGGAAACCCCCCCAAGTACAGTCCCAGCTGGTCACAGTTCTGGGCGGGCCACCAGGCCCACCAGAGGGCATTGAGTTGGGGGAGATACCAATATTTCTGGAATAGCAAATTGTGAACAAGATAAACTGGAAGAAGTAAAATTGCATGAAATGGCTACATTACAATCTGTTAATAATACTTGATGGATTATATAGGGGGTGTGTGTGTGTGTGTGTGTGTCCCCACACCTGGCAGTGCTTATATAGGGGGTGTGTGTGTGTGTGTGTGTGTGTGTGTGTGTGTGTGTGTGTGTCCCCACATCTGGCAGTGCTTATATAGGGGTGTGTGTGTGTGTGTGTGTGTGTGTGTGTGTGTGTGTGTGTCCCCACACCTGGCAGTGCTTAGGGTTTGCTCCTGACTTTGCACTTAGGCATCACTCCCCAGGGTGCTTGGTGCACCATAGGTTGTGGCAGGGAGCTAACCTGGGTCAGCTTTATGCAAGGCAAGCACGCTATCTGCTGTGCTATCACTCCCACCCAAATTTTCTGCCTCTCCCCCCTGATTAATATGTATTATATAATTAATTTTCAGATTTTTACTCAACTTTATATTTTTTGGTACAAATTTCACTTGGTTGTGTTTCATAATTCATTTTATATGTTGCTGTATTTGATTTGTTACTGCTTTGTTAGTTGTTTTTCCGTCTATATTTGTTACAGAGCCATGCTTTTTTTTGGTCATGGTTTTAGTGATAGCAGGGTAATAAAAACTTAATAAAGTAATTTGGAAAGTATTTCTTATTTTATGGAAGAATTTGTGAGGGGTTGATATTTTCTTTTTTTTTTTTTTTTTTTTGCTTTTTTGGGTCACACCCGGCAATGCTCAGGGGTTTCTCCTGGCTCTGCACTCAGGAATCACTCCCTGGCGGTGCTCGGGGGACCATATGGGATGCCGGGGATCAAACCCGGGCCGGCATGGGCCGGCTGCGTGCAAGGCAAACGCCCTACCCGCTGGGCTATCGCTCAGGCCCCATTTTCATCCCTCACCCCCCTACCCCAGTGGCGGCTCCCTGCTGAAGACCAGTGCTCCTACTCTTGGTTTACATTGCCTGTGGGCCTTTCTTACTCCCCAAGGAAGTTTCTTTGTATCCTACATATGAGAGATCATGCTGTGTTTCTCCTCTCTCTCTGAATAGCTTCACTTAACATGATACTCTTCAGATCCATTGTCTTAGCAGCAAATTGTATGACTTTATCTCTTCTTACAGCTAAGTAGTAGTTTGTAGTCTAAGAATTTATCCATTTCTTCTAGGTTCTCTCATTTCATGGAATAACGATTTTCAAAGTATTCTCTGATGATCCTTTGAATTTCTGTGATACTTAATGCCAGTATTGCTCCCTTTTCATTTCTAATTTGATTAATTAGGGTTCTTTCTTTTCTTAGTCTTGCTGGTGGTTTATTGATCTTAATTATCTTCCCAAAGAACTGGGTCTTGTTTTCATTAGTTTCTTGGAATTTTTAAAATTTCAATTTATTTCTGCTTTAATTTTCATTATTTCCTTCCTTCTGCCTGTTCTTGTCTACTTTTATTGTTGTTGTCCAATTTCTTAAGCTGTCCGGGTAGACTATTTATGTGGGCCCTTTCTTGCTTCCTAATGAATGTGTGATTAGCTATGAACTTTCCTCTTAACACTTTTTTTTTCCCCCGCGTACCACAAGTTCTGGTAGGTTTTGTCCTCATTCTCGTTTGTTTCCAAGAATCTTTTGAGTTCCTCTCTAACCTATTGATTGTTCAGGAGTGAGCTGTTTAATTTTAAAGTGTTTGAATTATTTCTCTGTTTCTGTTTGTGACTAATTTCTATTTTCAGTGCATCAGAGTTTGAGAAGATAGTACAGTTTCTATCCCTTTTGACTTTTTAGAGGTATAGCTCAGCATGTGGTCTGTCATGGAGAATATTCCATGTGCATTCGAGAAGAATGTGTATTTGAATTTTTTGAGGATAAAAACCCTGTATTTGCCTGCTCAGTCCCTCTTTAATTTCTTTCTTCAAATCCAATATTTCCTTGCTGAGTTATTTAGTATAATTAATCTGTTAAGTGGTGATAGAGAAGTGTTGAAATCTCTAGCTATTGTGTTGCTTTTGATGTTTTTAAGTCCATTAGCAGTTGTTTTAAGCATTTTGTTGGTTTATATATATTTTGGAGTATGAATTCTTCCTGATGTACATATCCCTTAATCATTAAGAAATAACCCTCTTTCTCTCTTATGATGATTTGAAGCCTGAAGTCTATGTTGTTTCATGCAAATATGGCTACCCCAGGCTTTTGTGGAAGTTTGCTTGAAATATGTCTTGAAACATTTGACTTTGTATCTGTGTTTGCCATGACTGTTCAGATATTTCTTGTATGCAACAGAAGGCCAGATTCAACTTTATGATATATCCTGCCTTTCTGTGCCTCTTAATTGTTGCATTTAGGCCGTTGACATTGAATGAGATTATTATGGCATTTTGTGCCATCTTTGTGTAAGAATTTGGCATGTTTATGAGGTTTGTCTTAACTTAAAGTATCCCCCTTTAGTTAAAGTTGTAAAGATAATTTTCCTGAGCTGTTTTTATCTGTGAAATTCTTTATCATTTCTTCAAATTCTTAGATTGAAGAAATGAGTTTTACCAGAGTCTTGCTGGGTAAAATATTCTTGGTGAATATTTGAATATTCTGCTGTTCATTAAGGGTTTTTTTTTTTTTTACTATACCCCTCCATTGTCTTGGGCCCTCAAGGTTGCATTTGATAAATGCACTGTAAATCTTCAGTGCACTCCTTTTTTGTGGTTTTATTTGTTGATATTGTTTTCAGTAGTCTGTCTTTTTTTTTCCGCTTTTTGGGTCCCACCCAGCGACTCTAGGGGTTACTCCTGGCTCTTAGCTCAGGAATTACTCCTGGCAGAGGTCTGGGGACCATATGGGATGCTGGGCAGCATGCAAGGCAAATGCCCTACCGCTGTGCTATTGTTCTGGCCCCTCTATAGTCTGTCTTTATCTGTGGTTTTTGTCATTCTGATAAGGGTGTGTCTTGGAGCCTTTTATTTGGGTCTCTTAGCTGGTACTTTCTGGGCTTGCCTCTTGAAACAGGTTGCATAAGCTCTTCAGCTCTTAAAAACTTCTCAGTGATGATTTTCCTTGATAAGAGCTTCTTCACTGAAATTGATTTCCTGAGTTTTGGGGGGGCCCCAGTGATTCTTATATTGCTCTTCTTGAATTCATTCCAGAATTCTCTTATCTGCTGTTCATTTTTTTTAGGCTTTTTTCCAACTTTTTGATGTGGAATTCAGGTTTTCTGAATTTTGTGTTGGAGCTCACTGATTCTGTCCACAGCAACTGTCCACAGCAGTACTCTGCTGCTGAGGCCTTCCAGTGAGTTTTTCATCTACCAAATTCTTCAGTTCTGTCATTTCTACTTGTAATTTCCTTATTTCTGCTTTCATATCCTTTCATGTTTTATTGACTGTTTATTCTATTGAACCTTTGAGCTCTTAAAATTTAAAAAAAAATTTAAATTAAAAAAAATTTTAAATTAAAAAAAAAATTCCTCTTTTTTTTTTGGTATGGTAGGGGTGTAAGTCCTACCATACACTTCTTTTTTTTTAAATTTCAATGAAAATTTATTTTTTATTATTATTTTAAAAATATTTTATTATACCACTGTGAGATATGCAGTTACAAAGATATTCATGTTTGGGTTTTGGTCATACAGTGTTCCTAGCACCCATCCCTCTACCAGTGCCCATTTCCCACCACCAATGTCCCCAATTCCCTCCCTCCTTCCCATGCCTGCCTGTATGGCAGGTTCTTTATCTCTTTTCTCTCTTTCACTTTATCTCTCTCTTTCTCTCTTCCTTCTCTTACACATTGTGGATTGTAATACATACATTTAGAGGTTATCATGTATATCTTTTTTGCCGGTATTTAATGCTCAGTTCTAGGTTGGTGTTAGTACTTTCGACAATTATCAGCATACTGTTTGTCCTTCTCTGTCTTACCTAACCTCTGACTCCCACATGTTTCTGGTAATTTCCACCTTTGACAAGACCTCCTGATCCATGATTCGCCTGACCTTGGATATTGGTATCATAATGTGTGTGTGTGTGTGTGTGTATACATACATACATACATACATACATATATGTATGTCATGCAGATAAACACAGTCATTCTATATCTGTCTTTTTTCCTTCTGGCTAATTTCACTCAACATGATCCTCTCCATGTCCATCCATTTATAGGCAAATTTCATAACTTCATTTTTCCTAATAGCTGCATAGTATTCCATTGTGTAGATGTACCAAAGTTTCTTTATCCAATCATCAGTTCTTGGGCACACTGGTTATTTCCAGATTCTGGCTATTGTGAATAGTGCTGCTATGAAAATCAAAGTCTAGATGGTGTTTCTGCTGTGTGTTTTGGCTTCCCAGAGTATATTCCCAGGAGTGGTATGGCTGGGTCAAATGGGAGTTCAATTTCTAGTCTTTGGAGGAATGTCCATATTGTTTTCCAAAAAAGACTGTACCAGTCGACGTTCCCACCAACAATGGATGAGTGTTCCCTTTTTCCCTGCATCCATGTCAACACTTGTTCTTTTGGTAGGGCTTGAGGTATCATCTGGGAAGTGGGGATCGAACCCGAGTTAGCCACATGCAAGGCAAGCACCCTTACCCACTGTACTATTGCTTTCAACATTTCCTCTCGAATCCTCTGAGAAGTTATATATCTGGTTAGTTAGTATTGGTTGAATCCTCAGGGCTATTGTCTTCACTCGGTGTGGTGAGGTCTGGCCTTGCTTCCCCATTGTGCTTTTGGCATGTTTTGTTCGATTTATGCCTCATACTTCATTTTTGGGTAGGATTTTTAAATGATACTGTTTTTAAGTTTTGTTTTGTAGTTGTTTTAATTCAAGTTTTTAGAAATACCATTTGTTTTTCAACGTTGACCTTATGCATTACTTTGGTAAACTCACTAGTTACGGTAATTTTTTTTTGTGTGTATATGAAGTCTGTGTTTTTTGTTTTTTGTATATGGTATTATTCTCCCATGCATAGCAATAGCTTTATCTCATCTTTGCAGTGTGTTCAACTTTTCTTTTTTCTTTTTTTTTTTTTTGTTCACATTTTATTATACCACTTTTAGACATACAATTGCAAGATGCTCATGTCGAGTTTTGGTTCTACAGTGTTCCAATACCCATCCCTCCACTTGAACCCATCTCCCATCACCAGTGTCCCCACCTCCCTCCCTCTTCCCACACCTCAACTACTTGGCAGGTTCTGTATGTCTTTTCTCTCCTCTCTATCTCTCCCTCCCGCCTACCTTTCCTAAACATCATAGAATGCAGTACATTAAAGGACATAACTGTTTCCACTAGTTTGATGGACCGCGTGGCCACAAGCGGCCTCGCGACTTAGGGGCTTCATGGTCAGCATCCAGACAGCGAAAAATGGTGGCTAATGTGGTGGGTGAGTCTCATCAGGCTGCTTCCGGGACCCCCAGAGTTGGGCCCACTCCCAAAACCCATCTGTCCTCCTGGGGGCCCCACAGTCAGCTGAGCCTGGGGAGAGCCGAGTTCCAGCTTCCCCAGCTGCGTCTGAGGCTCTTCATGCTATGGCTGGTTGCCCCAAGGCAGCTCCTGGGCGGGGCCACTGGGCTCAGACAAAATGGAGGGGAAGAGCTTTGTTTTTCTTGCCTTTCTACAGTGTCTAGGACTGTCAATTGAGTAGTACTTTAACTGCCAATATCTTGCCATGGTCAATTTAGAAACAGTTTTAGAAAGAATCAATTTCTTGCCTTTGTGTCAGATGTTAGTTTTAGGTTTTTAGAAAATACCCTTTTATTTTTTTTCATCTTTTTAAAAAATTCAGCATTTTAAGAGCACCAAAGTGTTCTTTATGCCACTGCTTTATTTCTTGTTTCAGTTTTTGCTTTTTTTTTTTATCCTTTACAGAATTTGTTTCCTATTTTGTATTTTTAAAATTATACATTCAGCTATCTTCATCAGAACAAAACAACAACAAAAACCCAAAAAAACTACATTTGTCTTAATGTTTGCCTGCTATCTGTAGCTCTGTAGTTTTCTTCTATTTTTCACTAGGGTTCATTTTTTTCCCCCCTTACATTTATATAAGCACAGTATACTTGTACAGTTAAAAGTATGTCTTCTATTTCCAATAGCAAGTTATTTAAGTTCAGTCTTTTGGATGGCAGATTGATTTAGTTTTGTTTTGGGACCACACCTAGCAGTGCTCAGGGCTTACTCGTGGCTTTGTGTTCAGGGATGACTCCTAGCACTGCTCAGAGGAGCATAATGTGTACTGGGGAATGAACCCAGGTCGGCAGCATGCAAGGCAAGTGCCCTACCACCTGTACCCTTGCTCTGTGATTTCTCTTTTTTTTTGCTTTTTTGGGTCATACCCGGCAATGCTCAGGGGGCCACTCCTGGCTCTACACTCAGGAATTACTCCTGGTGGCGCTCGGGGGACCACATGGGATGCCGGGATTGAACCCAGGCCGGCATGAGCTGGCCACGTGCAAGGCAAGCGCCCTGTCAGGGCGCTCCGCGGGTCCCGACAGTGCCGGGAAGCGAGTTCCCTTCTACCTCCGAAGCCGGCGAGGAATGGATGAACACTCAGGAATCCGATGCGGTTTTAAAAGGCTTTACTTATCACAGGTTCAGGCATACAAATCAGCAAAAGGAAAAACCCGATGCTTAGGATTCCAGGCTAGAACCCCAGCCACGTGTAGGCCAAGATGGCGACCACCACGTGTAAAAACTTCCAAGGGAATAAACGCTCACAAGGCGAGATCCCACAGGGAAGAAGAAGGCCAAAAGCCAAAAGCCAAAAGCCGCAGGAGCCAAAAGCTGAAGGCTGAGGAACCAAAAGGCAAAAGGTAAAAGGTGAAGGGGCCTCAAGTCAGCCCCTTATATACATCAAAGTAACCCAATCGGGAGGGTTGTCATGCCAACAAAGAACCCTAAACAGAGTGTAGTGCCACACCCTATTGTAGGTATAAACAAAGGTTACACCAAGGACTAATCCCGAGATTATCTTTTATGTAAAACACTGGAGAGAGAGGGGGCTGATATAAAGTAATACATCTTAACTTCATGAGCTTCATGTAATCTAGATGGTACCCACAAGGTCCTTCTTATTATTATCTGCACCAGGGTGATTCTGAGTATCTTGTTCTCATGTACTGAATGGGTCATACTCGCCTGCTTAGAGCAAACTAGTATGATCCTTCCTATAGTCTTCCTTTGGTCTCAGCGTAGCCAGGGTGGTAGTCTCCTGGTAAATTCTAACTGTCCCACGTTGGGTGCAGTGGGTATAAAGAGGAGCTGTGCCCAATCTAGAAAACATAGAAGTCTTAGTAGATGTATAAGTCAGAAGTTATTCAATCAAGGTGACTTCTGTAAGTGCCACACCCTCTAGAAGTGTTTACATAGAAGAGAGGTCTCATTAGAATGAACCTTGACTTAAATAAGATTAAGCTGGGAGTGAGCAAAACAACAAAACTCCCAGATTAGCTAAACATGTCCTCCAACAACGCCCCACCCGCTGGGCCATCGCTCCGGCCCCTGTGATTTCTCTTTTAAAAAAATATTTCCTTCATATTTTTTATGAAGTGGTTTATCTATTTGTGAGAAAAAGTAATATGAAAAAAGTTAGAAGAAAATAGTTGAAAAGAAAAAAAAGCGATTAGTTCTATACATTGGTCCCTAGAAGGCATAGGAGATTCTCTTTTCCTAAGTCAGAATACATGACAGGATATGTCGCTAATCCGATGCCTTGCTCGAGGTAACATATGAGCAAACATTTTGGTGTTTCTTATGGACCAGTTACTGAACTAAGTGATTTAGATCTCATAGAAATCTACAAATAGTTCTAGTTTATATTTTAAATCAAATCAAGCCTTAAGGAAAAATGGTCATTCCATGGTCATGCAGCTGAGTGGCGAGTCGTGATTTGACAAAAGCTATCACACTTCTTACCAGTTATGCTGGGGATTTGCATAGCTTGTATGTTGTGTGCTCGTAGAGTTTCATGTCTTTAAACAGAAAGGAAATACATCTGTAAAAAGTGTAACTTGGTCATCCTAAGCCCAGCGATTCATGATGAAGCTGAGATGGGGCTGGTATCATAGCTCTGTTCCCTTGTATGTAGTGTTGTGTTTGGTCGCTATAATGCTGGCTTCCCTTTTGACCTTATAACTAGTTAGAATATATGTGAAATCGTCATGGACATGAAACTATCATGTCACCTCAATTGTTACAAAATAAACAGCACTGACTTCTTATGTGATAAAAAAAGCGAGGTATATATACAATGACTTTGTTTTTTTTTATAGTAATTTAGGGGCCCACTTGTGTGAACTGTGTGGTTGCTTGGAGCAAATTATCAGTGGATTTCACTTCATTTGTATCACTTGTCTTCCCATTGTTCATCGATTTGCTCAAGTGGGCACCTGTGACATCTCCATGCGTCCTGTGGCGTGCTAGTGTAGCTCAAGGGCATCTCCTTGCTCCAGAAACACAAAGAGCCTAAATTTAGACTATCCACTGATCCAGGCTCTTCCTGGATCAGTGAATAATCTAAATTTAAAGAGAATTGAATTAAATGATAAATGAAAAATCAGGTGATAAATGATAAATGAAAAATGCTTACTTTCTAATTTTGGGAGCTGGGCTTGGGGACACAGCCAGTGGTGCCTTGAGGTCTTGCCGTGCAGGGTTACATCTGGGACTCATACTTCCAAGGATGCAGTCCAGCACTGTGAGCCATTTTCCAGACCCTTAATTCATTTTCAGAACACCTATTTTACTGTGTTACTTAGATCTAATAAGTGAGAGGCGGATTGAAAATTTATTTTAGTAATAACTTTTTTTGTAGACTATGGCAAGGGATTTTAAAATGTTATATCATTATATTTTTTCAAGTATACTTTATCTTACTACCTCTTTGGAGATTTGAAGCTGAAATGTCACTTATTACACTTTTTATTTCTTCCCTCTTTCATCAATGTTGACTGTGTCAGCATTAGCCTTTTGAATAGGATTTTATGTTTGATTTTTGTTAGAATGCCTGTGTGGCCATAACACATCTTAATTTACAGAGTCCCCTTTCAGATAGAACTCAATGCTGTTTAATTTTGTCCCTGGAATTTATTTATACTATACTAAATGATAGGTCACTTGCTCAGCATGAGCAAGACCCTGAATTCAGTCACAGTCACTTATGCCCCTCCTCCCCAGGGAACCAGTCAGTGCAGTCTAGTGATCCCCAACCACCATATCTTATAGCTGGTCTACATCACTGGTCTCCTGAGTATTACTAGTTGTGGCCCCTAAAATAGTCTCTGTTCAAAGTATTTTAAATACAATTTTATCATTCAAAATCTAATAAAAACCAGTTACCATGTGAAGGAGAGACTCACACATGGGGCAGAGCTGCTACTTGCTCTCCCTGTGCCCAGCTGATCATGAGGTGTCCGGGAGGGATGGCAGGTTCAAGCCCTGGCCCGCCACCCCAGCAGAGCCTCGCAAGAAGCCAGAGGAATCTCCCACTCCATGAGGGCCGCCATTTTCCACATTCGGACTCCCCTCTCCTCAGAGCTCCACCGAGCAAAAGAGCTGATCACAGCCCAGTTCATCAATAAATGCTTGAGTTTTGAGGTGACTACAAGAGAGTCCCACCTGCACGACAGAGCTGGCAAGCTACCCGTGTTGTATTTGACATGCCAAATACCAGTAACAATTATAGACCTCATTCCCATCATTTGATGGAATGATTTGAGGCTCTTTATGTTCCTGGAGCAAGCAGGTGCCCTTGGGCTATCTTGCATGTGACAGGACGTATTGAGATGTTACTGGTGCCCTCTCCAGCAAGTCGATGATCTAAGTGAAGACAGTGATACTGTGATACAGTGATACTAAATGTAGGAACTTAACAAATCACATATTACTGACATATCTTTTCTGAGACTATATGGAAAGAAATGTTCTTATTACATGATATTTTCAAAAATGCTTTTCCATTTTCAAATTAACTCCAGTCCTCAGAAATACATGATTATAAAAATATGTTTAAGGCTTATATTAAATACTCTGCCTTCTTCTTTAGATTATTGCCATACCTGGCAGTGTTCAGGGCTTAGCTCTGACTCTGTGCTTAGGGATCACTCCTGACAGTGCTGGGGACCATATGGAGTGCTGGGAATCGATCCAGGTGAACGATGTGCAAGGCAAGCACTGTCTCTCCAGCCCTTGAGCATCTTGTTCCTTAAAAGCTTATGTACACTTCGTAAAATTCACTCACACGTGGGCCGGAGCAATGGTCCAGCGGGTAGGGCATTTGCCTTGCACGCCGGCCCTGGCATCCCATATGGTCCCCCGAGCAACGCCAGGAGTGGTTCCTGAGTGCAGAGCCAGGAGAAACCCCTGAGCATCACCAGGTGTGGCCCAAAAAGAGGCAAACAAATTCACTCACACGGGGCTGAAGACATAGTCCAGTGGGTAGGGTGTTTGCCCACTTCAATACTCTTCACCCCTTTCTTTACTGATTTTGTTCTTAATAGAAAGGACTCAAATTTGTGTATCTGATTAATTTTGTTCAACAGAATGTCTTTTGTGATTCATTCCTGTTGTTATTTGAGTTAGTAATTTTTATTGAATAGTAATCCATTGTGTGAAATGTCATCATTTGTTTATATTCCTCTTGATAAACATTTTGATTGTTTCAACTCTGGAAGTGTTATTAATGAGATTTCCATAAACATTTGTATACCAGCTTTTTGTATGTTTTCATTTCTTTGGGGAAAATTTTAAAGGATGGGATAACTGACCCCTCAGACTAAATCCAAGACTTTGCTTTGTATTTTTTGCTACATGGAGTGAGAAAAAATCAGATAAATAAAGTGAGATAAGCTCTCGCCTTCCATTGTTCCTTTTATTTTATTTATTTCTGAAGCAAAACTATTATTGAAAGATTTCTAGAGATATGAGGGGAGAGATGAGAGAGAGAGAGAATAAAAGAATACAGCACTTCTGTTGATTTTGGGTTTTTGTTTGTTTTTTGGGCCATTCCTGGTGATGCTCAGAGGACCATGAAGTGCATGCTGGGGATTAAAACAGGACCTCCCTCATGTAAAGCACTTCAGTGCTTTGAGCCATCGCTTGTCCCCTGGACAAGACATTTTGTTGGTTTTAGTCACTGCTGTATTTTCAGTGTGTTAAATGGGGCTTGGAGATAGTGAATTCTCAGTAAGTAGTTGGTAAAGGTATAAATGCACACTGTCCTGGGGGCCAGAGCAATAGCACAGCGGGTAGGGCATTTGCCTTGCATGCGGCCCACCCAGGATCCATCCCCAGCTCCCATATGGTCCTCGAGCACCACCAGGAAAATTCCTGAATACAGAGCTAGGAGTAACTCCTGAGTGTCACCAGGTGTGACCCCAAAAAGAAATAAATATTAAAAAATGCACACTGATCCTGCTTTATAAATCATGCTGTTTTGAAGTTCTGTCTATTTGGTTTTCTTATAAAGAGGGATATTTGTATGGATTTCTGTATAAAAGTAAAGATAGGAATATATATATATATATATATATATATATATATAGATAGATATACAGATAGTGTGGTGGGATAGATAGGTAGGTAGATAGGTAGGTAGGTAGGTAGGTAGATAGGTAGAGAGTGCTTTTGCATTTTCGTTTTGGTTGTATTTTAAGCTTTTATTTTGATTTTTTTTCAATTTCTTGAGTTTTGCTTATGCTCAAAATGGATGTTCTCCAGGGATGAAATATAATGTCATTAGTTGACACAATCATTTAGGGTTTTATATTTAAGAGGTTCTTATCTTTTTTGAAGTTGATATATCTCTGCTTCATAAGCAAGTGGTAAAACTAGAACCATTAATAAATTAAATATTTTACTGATACCAAAGAATTTTGCTGTTTGTGAGATTAGTCTTATTACCTCATAGTTTCAAAGACCTGTACTTGCTAAATAGAGTTAATGGGCTTTTATCTGAGAGTTGCCAATATCAGAAGCATTATTTAATGGCATTACAGTGTCCTTCTCAATTTTTTCCTATCCTTGTCATATATTCTTGGTCTGCCAAAGTGGTATTCAGGATGATTTATTGGCATTTTCCCTCAATACCTGATAACTTGGAATTGAGGACCATGATGTTGGCCAAATCTGTGGTCAAGAAGTATATAAATGGGGCGGGCAATAGTCCAGCAGATAGGGCGTTTGCCTTGCACACGGCAGACCTGAGTTTGATCTCTGGCATCTCATATGGTCCGCTGAGCACCGCCAGGAGTAATTCCTGAGTGCAGAGCCAGGAGTAACCCCCTGAGCATTGCCAGGTATAACCCAAAAAACAAACAAACAAAAAAAAAAAGTATATAACTAAGTTCCATATCACTGTAGCAACAGATCAAGGGAGACTTCTGTGCTGTCCAAGCTTAAAAGTATAGGTTAGGGTTTATCTTTAAATTTTATCTGGAATAAAGCAGCTGTGCCTCTAATTTTGATCGGTGATGCAGTGTTAAAGGAGAGCACTGGTGCAGACACTTGAAATTTTGATGCCTTTGGCAGTCCCTAATTGGTGAGTTAGTCCCTAATTCCTGTGCGGTCTGACGTGTGCAATATGCTGTGGAATTGGGGGCAGTTATCTGGGAGCAGGGACACTCCAGTTCTAAGTGGGACCTGTTTGCATCTATGTGATATTTAGTGCTCTGGTTCACATCTATGTAATGGGGTTTCAATAATGCATAGTAGTCATCTCTGAGACCCTGACTTTAGTTTCTAGGGGACACGTGGCAGTGGTCAGGGCTTACTCCCTGGTTCTGTGCTCAGAGAACACTCCTGGCAGGGTTGGGGGACACATGGAATGCGGGGGATGGAATCTCGTTCAGCCTTATCCAAGGCAAGCCCATTGCCTATGTACACTCTCTCCAGCCCTGACCCTGACGTTTCTGCCTGCTCTTGCCAGTGACAAGAGGATGGCAGAGAGGGTGATGGGTAGCAGGCTGCTGCGTATGTTCTCCCGGGTATGTACGCATTCCTCTGTTACAGCCTTTCTAAAACTGCGGCTTTTGAGAAATAATGTTATTAAATTATAATTTACGAGCTGTGATATCTTTCCTTCTAAATTAAACAGTTCAAGGCATTACGGATTCATACCTGTGAGGTCATAACAAAGATACGGAATGTTTTCATTGCCCTCAAATGTTTCCTCTTGCTTCTGCATGTGCCTTTGCAATATCTTTCTCACCTAGTTCAGACGCAGATGAACCACTGATCTGCTTTCTTTCATTGTTGATTGCATTTTCTAGAATTGTACATAAACGGAATCATAGAGCTATATTTTTTCCTTTCTTACTTCTGCTGAGTATGATTTTTTGGTAACATGCTTGGGCATATCTTAAAGTTTCTTCTTTAAAATATATAATTTTTATAATCTTTTTTAAAAATTATATAATTTAGAAAAAAATTGTATCTTTTCCATATAGATATTATTTGTCATTCACCTGTTGATAGTTATTTGGGATATTTCCAGTTTGGGGCCTAAATCTGTTGTACGTTTATACTCAGGCTTTTCATGGACCTATAGTTTCTTATCTCTCTGGCTAAATACTAAATATCTGTTTACCTTTATAAGAAATTGGCAAATGGTGTTCCATAGTGATTATATTCACTGGTATTCCAGACAGAAATTTCTTCTAGATGATAACTTGATAATGTTAAACTTAAAATTCAGAGTCTTTTAAGTTTTGTTTATTCAAATTGTTACAAGGATATTGAATATAAGGTCTTTGAGCATCTTTTTATGATTCTATTGGCCACTTATGAGTCTTCATTCGTGAATTACCTGTTCAAGTTTTTGTACTTGGGTTTTGCAGTGTCCCCAGGTGGTGTCAGGAGACAGTGATTGGGGTCATTTATGCTGGTCTCGGGGACCATGTGGTGCTCGGGATCAAACCCAGCTCTCATACACATCCTCTCAGCTCTCTGCCTGTTGCGTTATCTCTGTGATCCTTTAGATTAATGAACATGGGGATGGAGAGATTGTACAGCAGGTTGGGCTCTTACCTCACACACGGCTGACCTGGTTCCTTCCTCAGCATCCCATATGGTCCCTGAGCACTGCCAGGAGTAATTCCTAAGTGCAGAGCTAGGAGTCACCCCTGAGCATCACTGGGTGTGACCCAAAAACCAAAATAAATAAATTCATGAACATGGTATATAGCTCTATTTGCTGGTGCTTTAATTAAAGTATTTTTTTGTAGTTTTTCAGTGTCAGCATTTATAACACTTTATTATAATTATCTTTTTCCTGAAATTTAATAAATACATATCTGTCTTCCTGAAATTCATATATTGAAACCTAACCCCTGACATGATGGTAATACAGTGCCTTTGGGGCCGTGATGAGATCATGAGAGCAAAACCCTCATGAATGGAATTAGGGCCCTTAAAATTTTTTCTTGCCCCTGCTCTTGCTGAGTGAGAATTTAAAGAATCAGTCTTGAAGAAGGCCCTCTCCCAACCATACTGGCACTCTGATGTCCAACTTCCAGCCTCCAGGCCTGTCATAGATAAACTATTGTAGTTATTATGATTATTTCCTAAGCAATATCACAGGTAGCTCAGGAGTATCACAGGTAGCTCAGGGGCTACTCCCCTGTGATACTCTGCCACCTGACCTGAACAATTTATAATTAATCCTCATGATGTGATGCTGCTTGGATCCACTGTGCTGGGAGCTATGTGGGCCAAACTTGGGGTGTTGAGGTTTTGAGAATTAGACTGAGGGCCTTATGTTCCTAAGTATGTGCTCCAACCATTGACATGACTCCAGCCGTTTCCCCAGCATAGCATTTGTTGTTAACCTACCTAGTCGATGGTATTTTGTTAAAGCAGCCCCAAAGGACGGAGACATTATATCTGTTTTTCCTCTTTTGGTACCAGGGATCAAAGCTGTGGCTTCACAAGTGCAAGATAGGTACTTTGTCAGTGAACTACGTCCCTGACCCAAGACACTTGATCTTTTCATGATTTTGGTTACTACTATAGTTTCCCTCTCTCTCTCTCTCTCTCTCTCTCTCTCTCTCTCTCTCTCTCTCTTTCTCTCTCTTTCTCTTTCTTTCTCTCTCTCTCTCTCTCTCCCTCTGTCTCTTTCCCATCTTTTGGGAATTATGGTTTGCTGATAAAAATACTGAGGGGTTATCATGTTCATTCTTTCATGGGTTTTCAGCATGTAGTTCTTATCCAGAGCGGTCATTTCCAACTATCTTTGTCATAGTGATCCTTTCTCTATCCCAACACCCTTCTCCCCAGCACTTAAGGCAAGTGCTTCCAACCATGGACCCCTCTTCCTGGCCCTTATTTCTACTACCCTTGGATATTAGTCTCATATGTGTGTGTATATATTATATACATAATATATGTTTATTTATTATATATTTCTATATTTATATAAATATGTTTTATGTTTTATTTATATATACATATATAACATTTTATATTTTATATATTTTATTTATATATTAATATATGTGTATATGTATATACACACTGTATCACTGTATCACTGTATTCCCATTGTTCATCAATTTGCTTGAGCAGGCACCAGTAACATCTCCATACATCCTGTCGCAAGCAAGTGTAGCCCAAGGGCATGTGCTTGCTTCAGGGACAGGAAGAGCCTCAAACCATTCTTCAGGTCATGGAATTGAGGTCCATAATTATTACTAGTTTTTGGAACATCAAATAAAACACGGGTAGCTTGCCAGGCTCTGCCGTGTAGGTGGCATACTCTCAGTAGAAGGCTCTCATCTTGAGCATTTACTGGTGAAACTTAAAGGGAAAGATCAGGTTTTCTCTTGGGTGGAGCTCTGAGGAACGATGGAGTCTGAATGTTGAGAATGACTGACCTCATGATGTGTGGGTTGCTCTGGCTTCTTGCTAGGCTTACTGGGATGACAGGTATCAGTTAGAACCTGGCGAGAACGGTATACAGTGTATAAATGTGAAAGAATCTGGGAAGGACCTGATCCTAAAATCAGTACTATCTAAGAATGTTGCGCGGCCGTAGAGCGGCCGTGGTGCTGATGAAGATGTGGGTCTGGCATGGGTATCTCTTCCGGGTAGCAGGCATGGAGGCGTAGGATAAGGCGGAGGAGCCCAAATCTCCGCTCCAAGCTCCAGCATGACCCCTCCCCTGCACATTTGAATGAACCATTGGAGCAATGTTGGACTCACCAGGGGCTGGCCGAGGCCCTTACTGGGAGGTCAGCTCCACAGGTTGTTCCACGTGGGGCCAGTGGCGCAGCTGTGAGTTTGGAGTGGATGGGTCTGGATCTCTTCCAGGGTTGCCGACGGAGCTGCAACACACACATATACAAACACACACACACACACACACATATGAGTGCAATCATTCTGTGGCTATCAATGACCTGACTCATTTCACACAACATGATACTCTCTATGTCCATCATTATAAACACATTTCATAGCTTCATTTTTCCTAACAGCTGTATAGTATTCCATATGTAGATGTGCCATAGTTTCTTTAACCAGTCATATGTTCTTGGGCACTCTAGTTGTTTCCAGATCTGGTTATTGTGAATAATGCTGCAATGAACATAGTTGTGCAGTTGGCATTTTTGTTGTGTGTCTTTTGGCCCGTGGGGTATATTCACAGAAGTAGTATTGTTTGGTCATATGAAATTTCTAACTTTTTTGAGGAATGCCCATATTGTTTTCCAAAAGGATAGACCAGTCAACATTCCCACTAATAATGAAGAGTCCCTTTGTTCCTGCATCTGTACCAGCATTGGTTACTCTTGCTTTTTTTTATTTGTGCCAGTCTCTGTGGTGTGAGACGATAGCTCATTGTTTTGATTTGCATCTCCCTGATGATTAGTGATATAGAGGATTTTCTCATGCTTCTTTTGGGCATTTGTATTTCTTCTTAGAGGAAGTTTCTGTCCATTTCTTCTCCAGACCTTTTGATGGGGTTTGATGGTGCTTTTTTTTTTTTTTGTAAAGTTCTACCAGAGCCTTATATAACTTAGATATTAACCCCTTATTAGATGGGTACTGAATAAAGTTTTACCCCCAATCTGTGTGAGGTCTTTGTATACTGGTCACTATATCTTTTGAGGTGTAGAAGCTTTTTAGTTTAATGTAGTCCCATTTGTTTGTCTTTGCTTCCACTTCCTTGGTCACTGGTATTTCATCCTTGAAGTTTCCTTTAGCTTCAGGGTCATGGAGGGTTCTGCTCACATTTTCTTCCATGTATCTTATGGATTCAGGTCTGATACTGAGATCTTTAATCCATTTTTATCTGACTTTGGTGCCTGGTGCTAGAAAGAGGTCTGTTTTTTTTTTCCACGTAGCTGTTCAGTTTTTCCAGCACCACTTACTGAAGGGGGGTTTCCTTGCTCCACTTCTTATTTATTCCTCCTTTATCAAAGATTAAGTACCAGTAGCTACTGGCTTTCCCTGTGCCCAGCCGCTCATGAGGCGCCCGGGAGGGATGGCAGGTTCTAGCCCTGGCCTGCCACCCCAGCAGAGCCTCACAACAAGCCAGACGACCCCCCCACTCCATGAGGGCCTCCATTTTCCACATCCGGACTTCCCCCTAGTCAGTACTCCACCCAGCAGACCAGCTGCCACGCTGTTCATCAATAAATGCTGGATTTAGAGATGACTACAAGAGTATGCTACCCACACAGCAGAGCCTGGCAAGCTACCCGTGTCATATTTGATATGCCAAATACCAGTAACAATTATAGACCTCATTTCCATGACCTGATGGAATGGTTTGAGGCTCTTTATGTTCCTGGGTAAGCAGGTGCCCTTGGGCTCTACTTGCATGAGACAGGACATATGGAGATGTTACTGGTGCCCGCTCGAGCAAATCGATGATGAACGGGAAGACAGTGATACAGTGATTATCAAAGATTAGGTGATCATATATTTGAGGGTCTGTGTTCTATTGATATGTGGGTATGTTCTATTGCTATGTGGGTCTATTTGTAGTTCAATGCCATGCTGTTTTTATTACTATCACTTTGTAGTACGGTTTGAAGTTGGAGAAGGTGATACCTCCCATTTTCTTTTTCCCACGTTTTAGCCGTTTGTGGGGGTTTATTCCATTTGTATTTCAGGAGTGTTTAAAAATGTCATGGGTATACTTACAGGGACTGCACTGAATCTGTATAATGCTTTGGGAAGTATTGCCATTTTGACAAAGTCAGACATCTCAATCTATGAGCAGGGAGTGCGTTTCCATTTCCTTATGTCCTCTTTTATTTCCTGAGTAGTGTTTTGTAGTTTTCTTTGTATAGGTCCTTCACGTCTTTAGGTAGCTGATTCCTTGGTAATTAATTTTTCTGAGGCACAATCATGAATGGGATTGTTTTTCTAATATCTTTCTTGTTTTTTATTATTTGTAAATAGGAAGACCATGAAATTTTGTGTATTGATTTTTGTAACCTGCCTATTTATACTATACAAATCTGTTGTTTCCAGGGATTTTTTTTTGTAGATTCTTTAGGATTTTCAAAGTATAGTATCATGCCATCTGCTTGATACTATGTGAAAGCTTGACTTTTTCTGTTCGTCTCATTTTCTTGCTTAGCTGCTATGGCAAGTACTTACAGTACTATACTTTTAGCAATGGCAAGTGGGCAACCTTGCCTTGTGCCTGATCTTAGGGGAAAGCCTTTAGTTTTCCCCCATGCTTGCTGTAGGCTTGTGGTATGTTGCTTTGACTATATTGAGGAAGGTTCCTTCATCTCCCATTTTGTTGAGTTTTTATCATGAATGGGTACTGGATCTTGTCAGATGCTTTCTTTGTATTCATTGATATGTTAAAAAAGTTTTTTCTCTTTTCTTTTATTGATATCGTGTATTATGTTGATTGAATTGAGAATGTTAATCCATCTTGCATCCCCAGGATGAATCCTACTTGGTCATGTAGTATGATCTCTTTGAGGTGTTATTTGCTAGTATTTTGTTGAGGATCTTTGCATCTGTGTTCATCAGGGATGCCGGTCTGTAATTTTCTCTTTACTTGTAGTGTCTCTGTCTGCTTTTTAGTATCAGGGTGATATGTGCCTCATAGAAACTGGCAGTGTTTCTGATTCTTCACTTTCCTGGAACAGCTTGAAAAGGATTGGCAGTAAGTCCTCTTTTAAACTTTTGAAAGAATTCACTAGTGAATCCATCTGGGCCTGGGTTTTTGTTTTGGGGAAGACTGATTACCATTTCAATTGATTGCCATTTCATTTTCCTCAATGGTGATAGGTCTGTTCAGGTATTCCAAATCTTGGTTCAGCCTTGGGAGGTTAGAAGAATCCAGGAATTTGTCCGTTTCTTCAGAGTTCTCTTGTTTTTTTTGTGGCTTAACGATTCTCAGAGTACTCTCTGATGATCCTCTTAGATTTTCTGTTGTGATGTCCCCCTTTTCATTTCTGATTCAGTTTATTGGGTTTCTCTTTCTTTTTCTCTCTGTTTCTTTGTGAGTCTTGCTAGTGGTTTATCAATCTTTATTTTCTTAAAAAAAAGCTCTTGGTTTTACCAATATTTTAGATTGTTTTTTGAGATTCCAGCTCATTTTGATTTCTGCTTTAAGTTTTATTATTTCTTTCCTGGTGCCTGGTTTGGGCTCCTTTTGTTGGTTATTTTCCAAGATCTTAAGCTATGAGGTTAAGTTACTGATGTGAACCCTTTCTTACATGCTGATGAATGCTTGCAGAGCTATACACTTTCCTATTAGCAGCGCTTTTGCTGGGTCCCACAAGTTCTGGTCGTCATGTCCTCATTCTCACTTGTTACCAGAAATCTTTTTTTTTTAATTTTAATTTAATTTAATTTTAAATGATTTATTTTAAACACTGTGATTTATAAAGTACAAACTTTTTCACGATACAGTTGCTGGAAAGATTCATCATTCAGCACCAATCCCACCATCACCAGAGACCGGCATTTCCCTCCCACCCTCCATCCCCCTCCCAATGATGCCTGCTCACTTAGCCACCATCAATTATGATCCTTACAGCTCATATAAAGGGAACAGTAATGATAAGGTCATGCCTTTTTTTTTTTCTAGGCAGATGTGTGGGAGTCTGGCCAATTTCTTTTCACTTTTTTGGGTTTCCAGAACACAGTGATTTTCTACTGACAATCCCAGACACACCATCACTATAGCTACTGACAACACTTATTTCACATTTATCTCAAAGTCTATTTGAGCTTTTCCTCTTCATACACTGAACAATCCATTCTATATTGGTTGTTGGAACTAATTCTCTAAATATGGTCAATGAACCTGGTGTTAGACAAAAAGTCAGTGGAGATCCTCAAACTCCATTGTGCCATTTGAGTCCACTGTATAGAAAAATTACCGAGGTGGTCCCCAGACCACACCTCGTGCCACACACTGTTTCTAGAAAACGTGATGGGATACCAGTTAGATGAATATACTAGGTTTTGAGATAACGGGTGGGGGTTCATGAACCCCCATGTATGGTCCCAGCCAGTCACAGTTCTGGGCGGGCCCACCAGGCCTTGATGGAGGGCATTGAGTTGGGGGAGGGCTCCCCAGCTTCAGCTCCCAGGGAACCTGGTGGATTCGATCAACCAGTCATGCATAACTGGGCTTGAAGCTCAACTATTCCATTGGGTGTGGCTCTGCCGGGCTGTGGAGTCCGGACCTTGAAAGTGACCGGTTGTGATGCATGAGGTTTTCGGGCCTCTGGGGGTCTGGCCGATCGGCAGGGGGAGCACAGCCCTGCTCCCATTCCAGGACCCCTCATCAGCCCAGCACAGACCGTGGGGGCAGCAGCTCAGCCCTTTGCCTCTCACTGTTTTCCAGCCGGTCGCAGTTCTGGGCCTGTTTCCAGGGATCTTTTGATTTCCCCCCACTCTATGGTTTCCTCTCTAAACCACTGGTTGTTCGGTGGCAACCTGTTTACCTTCTAGGTGTTTGATTTGATTCTCGTTTTCTGACTGATTCACTTCTATTATCAGTACATCATGGTCAGAAAGGATAGTTGATACAATTACTATCTGCTTAATTGTATGGAGGTGTGTTTTATGGCCCAGCATGTGGTCTATTCTGGTGAATGTCCATGTTTACTGGAGAAGATGCATATTCAGCCTTTTTGGGATGGAAAGTTCTATCTATATAGGGGGCTGGCGTGATAGTACAGCAGGTAGGGTGTTTGCCTTGCACGTGGACCACCTGGGTTCGATCCCCCAGCATCCCATATGGTCCCCCCTGATCACCACCAGGAGTAATTGCTGAGTGCAGAGCCAGGAGTAACTCCTGAGCATTTCCAAGTGTGACCCAAAAAAAGCTAAAAACAAAACAAAAAAAAAAGGTGCATATATATGTGTATGTATATATATATAAACTTACCCCCTCTCTCTCTATTTCTCCCATCAAATAAAGTAATTTTCCTTGCTGAGCTTTAGTCTGTTTGATCTATAGAGAGGTGACAAAGTGATACTGAAATCTCCAACTACTATTATCTTGCTATCAGTGTCTTTCTTCAAGTCTGTTATTTCAAATATTTTGATAGCCACTCATTAGGTGCACATACATTTGGTAGTGTGAGTTCTTCCTGATGTAGAGATTTCTTGATGAATAAGAAATGACCTTCCCTGTCTCTCCTAACCTTTAGTCTGAAATCTATGTTGTCTGATACTAGAATGCCCACCCCTACTTTTTTGAGGGATTCGTTGTTTGAAGAATTGTTTTGCAGCCTTTGAGTGTGTTTGCCTTGATTGCTGCCTGCAAGAAACACATTTGAACAGAATGTTGGGTTCAGTTTTCTTATCCATGCAGCCACTGTGTGCCTGTTGATTGATGCGTTTAGTTCATTGGCATTGAGAGGAGATTATTGTGGATGGGGATTTGTGCAATCTTTATATAGGAGTTTGGTGTACCTGTGGGGCTTGTCTTAAGATAGCCCATTTAGTTTTTCTTGTAGCAATGATTTTGAGTCTATGAAATTTATGAGTTGTTTATTTGGGAAGTTGTGTACTGTTCCTTCAAAACTGAATGAGAGTCTGGCTGGGCTAAGTATTCTTGGTGAGGCATTTATTTAATTGAGTTTTTCACCGTAACCCACCACTGTCTTCAGGCCCAGAGGGTTTCTTCTAATAAGGCTGCTGTAAATCTTAAGGATATTTCTTTATAAGCAATTTCCTTCTTTGACTTGCAGTATTCTATCTGTCTATTTTTTAAATCATAATGATTAGGATATGTCTTGGGCTATTTTTTTTTATTATTTTCCCCCAAATATTATTACACCATTTTAGACATACAATTGAAAGATGCTCATGTAGAGTTTTGGTTCTACAGTGTTCCAACACGCATCCCCTCCACCCAAACCCATCTCCCATCACCAATGTCCCCACCTCCCTCCCCCTCCCCACCTCAACTACTTGGCAATTCTGTATGTCATTTCTTTCCCTTTATATCTCCTTCCCACCAAACTTTCCTGCTCTTCATGGAATGCAGTGCATTAAAAGACATTACTGTTTCACTATTTTAGTGGACCGCGCAGCCGCTCAAACTGGTTTTGCTCTGTTAATCTGGTCATGAGGCAGTTTCCCAGCATCTGGACAGCGAAAATGGTGGCTAGTCTGATGGGCGAGTTTCATCCGGCTGCTTCCGGGACCCCCCAGAGGCGATGGGCCAACCTCCAAAACCCATCTGCCCTCCTCGGGATCCCATCGTCAGCTGGGCTCGGCGCGAGCCGAAGTTCCAGCCTCTCCAGCCGCTTGTGAAGCTCTGCATGCTGGCCCCCCGGGCAGCTCCTGGGCAGGGCCACCAGGCTCGACAAAATGGAGGGGGAAAGGGGCGACCCCGAGTCTATCTGACGAATTCTGACTTGGGGGTATTTTTATTTGGATTACCTTCGCTGGTACACTTTTGGGCCTCCTCGTATGTGTGAATGAACTCTTCAGCTCTGGGAACTTTTCAGCAGTGATGGCTTTGACAGTTGCTTCTTTATCAGTTTTCTTCCTAATCCTCTGGGACCCCAATAAATTTAATGTTATTCCTCTTGACTTTATCCCTGTATTCTTTTGCTATCTATTGGTTTATTTTGAGGCTCTTCTCCATATTCTGCTGCTCTCTGATCCTTTCTTCAGCAGCTGTTTCTCTGCTGCTGAGATCTTCCAATGAGTTTTTACCTACCAAGCTTTTACAGTCTGTCATTTTTTGCTTGTGTTTTTATTTGCATTTTCCTCATTTATGCCCTCATATCCTGTATTTTATTTGGTGATGCATTCATTGGTCTCCTTATGCATCCTTAACAGTTCCATTCTTATTAGAGAGATTGTAGAGATCATTATCACTAGTTGAGTCCACTGGGCTAGCTTCTTCACTCATGAAGCCTGGTGGGTTTCTGCATTGCTTTACCAGTATGACCTTTGCATTTTGGAGTTGTTTCTTATGTGTTTTGTGTGGTTAGGGGCCTACCTTAGAATATGTTTGTATGTTTTGGAGTTACAGAGGGGTGAAGGGAAGAGAGACGCACACTGCTCCATTTCCTTCCACTGCCTTGCTCTTCGGGGTTGGATCTCAGGTTGCCCGGAGTGGAGAGTGCCTCCCTCCCCTGAGTCTCCAACGTGTTTTTGATATTTTATAGTCATTTCTAATATACGTTAATGGATTTTTCTTATTAATCTTGTATGACATATCTTTCTTGAAATTACCATTAGTTTTTTTGTAGCTTTTTGAAAAATGAGTTTCTAAATATGAGAGCTTACTATATCAAAATTATTTCTGTACATGTTTAATCTTCATTACCAGAGTTGGAGATTTTTGTTTGGTGTTTGGCCACACCTGTAAATACTCTGGGCTTTCTCCTGGGTCTGTGTTTCAGAATCACTCCTGATATTGCTGGCGGAATATATGTGGTGTCGGGAACAAATTGCCCCAGTTATATGGAGCTCAGAGTTCCTTTGTTCCTCATACTGAATTTTTCTCTAAGCGTGAGTGAAAATTTCATTGACTATCTAATAGACATCTCAAATTTAATATTACATAGATTTGAAGTTTGTTGTTTTTAATCTCAGTTAATGGTAACTTCATTTTACCCTCTACACAAACCAGTATTTATATCATTTCGCTCTTGTTAAAAATATGTAGAAAATGGGTGAAAGTCTGATTCTAGTAATAAGAAATGTACAATTTCATATAGATTTAGTGGAATTTGCACAAAGATGAAAATCATTAGGATCCTAAAAAGCACAGGCTTTTTCTCTAATTGAATGCTTGCAAAGGTCTATATTTATATGTTTATAGTATTTATGGAAATCATGTGATATATTAGAAATTGTGGATTTGTTTATTGCAAAATTGTTTTTAGTTATTGGATGGTGAAAATTTATTTATTTGCTTTTGTTTTTGGACCACACCTGGCTGTGCACAGGGCTTACTCCTGACTCTAGGCTCAGGGATTATTCCTGGTAGGGCTCAGTGGACCATATGTGGTGCTGGCTATCCAAAGGGTCTGCTGCATACAAGGGAGAGCATCATGTACTGCTCCAGCACGCATTATTTTTTTGAATTTCGATATTCCTCCTTTTTTGTTAAGGAAGAAAGTAGGGAATTTCTATTCAATTAGTTGGTAATTTCATCACCATTCATAGTGTTATTTTATTTGCAGATTTAAGTCCCAAATCACTTGAGTTTTTAAGAATGAAATTGCTTAAGTTGGGTACTGCTAGATTCAAAATAGTTAATAAAATTTGAGATAGCCTGGAGGGCCATCAAATGACAGACTTGAAAATTTCGCTGATTTGATTAATGCAAGCATTTGAGCTGATTATAAATTACTTTGTATTCTACAGCCTTTTTCCATCCAAAGGGAAAAAGGTGAAAGATGCGATGTAATCTCTCGTGCACTTACTGTTGCTGGTTTACAGAATGTTTCCAGGGAAGAATATTCCTCTCTTAGTGGTGCCCTCATCTTTCCTTTGCAAAATATATGTACTTACTTGGAATATAGTCTCTCTGCAGGGCAACAGAAATCATGAACATCTTTTTTTAAAAAAAAAGTTAAATAGCTCCAATTCTCGTTTTAAACAAAAAATTTCATTACAGTTGTCTGTATAGATGCATGTCATATTGAGGGGTCATAAGCCTCACCTCATATACATTCAGATGGAGTCCCCCAGCAAAAATGCTTTTTGTAATGATACAGATTTATAATACAAAGTGCTTCACAAAGCTAAGTTGATTAATTGTATTACATCAGATTGAAAACTGCCCTTTTCCTCTCTGTGAAGGTTTTAGAAAGAAGTATGAAAGTATTGTGGGAGGGAGTAGTGGTGGTGCTGGGGTGTGTGTGTGTGTGTGTGTGTGTGTGGTGTGTGGGTGTGTGTGTGAAGGTCTTGTGTCTGTGTTTGTGTAAGTCTTTGTGTCTGTGTGGTGTGCTGGGAATGAAACCCAGGACTGCACACAGTCAAAGCAAGCATTCTACTATTTGGTCCCTAGAAAACATTTTTATTATATTTTTCATTCTAGTTATATACAATTATAGTTATTTAATAAAGAATAGGAAAAACTGGGCCGGGGCAATAGCCCAGCAGGTAAGGCATTTGCCTTGCATGCCGGCCTGTGCCAGCCTGGGTTCAATCCCCGGCATCTCATCTGGTCCCCGAGCACCACCAGGATTAATTCCTGAGTGCAGAGCCAGGAGAAACCCCTGAGCATTGCCGGGTGTGACCCAAAAAAAAAAAAAAAAAAAAAAAAAAGAATAGGAAAAACTAACCAGAATTGTTAGAATCTTATAGAGGAAAAGGTTTATTTAAAAACCTACAGTCATACAACAAAGAAAGAGGTACACCAATTAATTTAGTAAATGATCTAAAATTATTTATATTAATATTTTTTGTGTCTTTTTTTCTTTCAGAAGTACTGATAAAAATGCTCTGCAATTATTTTGCTTTTCTTGTTCTAATTGAAAAGTAAAAATTTTAAATAATTTTCATTATCCATTCTGGATTTCCTCTTCATTTGAGGTTTCTGAACACTGGTAATTTTACCTGCCATGGGATGAGCAGGTATATGTGTCCATTTACTTATATATAAGCTTAGCAATTTTATTTACTGTTAAAATACTTCTTCATGGAGGTATGTGGCAAACTTTTATATTCCAAAATTTCAATAAAATGGGTTTTAGAAACTGAGAAAGCCAACCTATTACAGTGCACTGCTGTCCGAGCTCTACATCTGGCCTGGAGTTGCCTCCTGCAGGTCACTTTGTAGATAGGAGGACAGTTTGAATGTGGCAGTTTATCTGACCATGTATTCTATACTGGCTGGTATAAATATTCTCTCATGCTGCCACAATCATTGTGGGACTAGCTAGATCTTACTGGTATATTTGCCTGGCCACGTCGGATCTCTAGGTAATTAGATCAGAGAATTGATGTTTGCCTCCAAGCAAGCAAGCAGGGCTCTCTGATAACTTAAAGCTAAAATCAGAACTTACCATGAAGTAAAGACGAGACTTTTGTGAAGGCGTGGAGAAATATTTAACTGGCTATAGAATATTCTTTGGTACAGATGCATGACTTCTATTCTGAGATACAGTTCATCTCAGAAGCCCCTTCTCACTGCAGGGGCACTTCCAAGGCAGATCTTGGCTGCCAACATAACATCTCAAAGGGCCTAGGTGGGGTTCCTGGGAGAAATTACTTGAGAGTATTTGACCCTGATGGCTTTCCATTTGAGTGGAAAGTCTGGCTTGCAGGGATATATATAAAACTAGGATGCTTCCTTTCTCACGTTCTCTTTTGTGGCACTCTCTCGCTCTCTATTTTCCCCCTTTCTGCTGGTGCTGATTCGCTGTCTCCTCTCTGCTGGGCCTTAGCACGTGGTGTCAGCCATCTTGGCCCACAGGTGCCTGGGGCCCAGCTGGGAACCCTAAGTTCAGGGGTTTATCCTATTGCTGATTTGTATGCCAAAACCTGTGTTAAGTAAAGCATTTTAAAAATTTGCTGGATTCTTGCGTCTTTCTCTATCTGCCGTCCACCAACCGGAAGGGGGATCCCTGACCCTGCTCCCGGATTTTTGTGCGGGGTGCCCCAGTGTTTCCCTGCACCAACCCACAGCATCCTTTTTAATCATGTCTTTTAAAAAATATTTTTGTATGAATAGTCTTCTACTTGTTTCAATAAATAGGGTGCCTACGTTTTTGAATGATACTATAGAAAATAAATTAGGTGAGTAGAACATTGTTTCTAATGCTGTGAAGCTTCCAAAACGTCTTGAATGTGCTTTTTCTGTGCTTGATAATACCAGATACTCTGTAAAATCTGTAGTTCAGGAAGATTTATTTCTATTTTATATGAGAGACTTGACATGTGAAAGATTGTGACCTAAGCAGGGTCGTGTAGTGAATGACAGCTTATACAATGAAGAGAAGCATAAGCTTTAAATTCAGTGCTTTTTAATTCTCCAGTCCTATACAGTGACAAAGCTATATTAATTTGTACAAGGACTTCATCCCAATGGGGGTATGTTTATTTTTGTTTCATAATGTTTATCTTCATCACTTATGTTAAGTGCCTAAAGAACAGGGATATGATCAGTCGAATGAGATGAAAGCTGCACCTCACAGGTTCTTATGAATACCAAGAAGGTGTTTTTTCAGTGAAGGCTGTGACATGTATCAGGATGCTGAGATATCTAAGAGTGTTTCTGGCTTTTTTCTTGTTCTCCAGAGGGTCTGTTGCACATGACTGTTGAATAGAGATCCACGTGTGCTCTCACCAGTTTTCTAAAAGACTGTACATACGGATTCTCACCTACATATACCATACAATTGTTTCCCCTTGTGATATTTTGCTTTATGTCTCTGCAGCGTCTTTCCCCACTTTTACCTGTTACATCTACTGGGTTCAACACCGGAAAGAGCAGAACAGGGTCTCTTCACATTTCATCCTTTCCCCAGTAGGTAATACTTTCACCGCTTTTTCTGGTTAGGCTGAGTCACTACTGTGCTCAGTAAAAACTATGGAGCAGTTTTTCAAAGTAGCAGTTAGTATTCTGGTTAAGTAAATGCCGCCATGAAACTGCCATTATTACTAGTTTAAGGTCGTTTTACCAAGTCATTAGGGTTTTGTCAGAGGCATATGACAATTGCATTTCAAAAACTTCCCTAAATATTGATACTGAAGAGTTACTGGAAATTAAATCTTAATCTTCATACTCATGGTTCGAGGTTAGAGAAACCAGTAAACTGTTAAGTTCCGTCAAGTGAAATTTATATTGTTTGATATTCTAAAAAGAAAACTCAAGCTGCTTTTTATCTGTTTCCTTTTTCCTTACCTGATCAAATTTTGCTGTTACGTTAATAAGTTCAAAGGAAATGTTTTAATTAATTTCTGTCATAACTTGGAGCCACAGTAAGAGTAATTTAGAAAGCTTAATCTTTTGGGAACACCTGCTCACTTGTGGATGTCAGTTCTTTGATGGCTGTATTCCAGCCTTACTATGTCTTAGAAGTGTGAACCTCTTACCATCTGGGTACTACAATTTTTTTCTAAATTAAAAAAAAATTTAGACCTGGTTTTACCTAATGAAAAGATTTTGAAAGATAAAGGGAGGCCATTAAATGTGATTGACTAGTTGAGATGTCTAAACCATTTACAACTCAAATGCACTATTTTAAAAACAGTGATGTGATTTCCTATTTTAGAACCATTGACTCTTGGTGTGTACTTCATGGCTTCATCTTAGAACTTTTATTTTTAGAACAGTGTTTTTAAAGACTAGTTTTACTCTCGAATCTGACAGGCCTGGCAAGTGGCCAGTCCAAAGGGCCCATGGGGAGAATGTGCAGAG
This sequence comes from Cryptotis parvus, assembly GCA_021461705.1. Lineage (NCBI taxonomy): Eukaryota > Metazoa > Chordata > Mammalia > Eulipotyphla > Soricidae > Cryptotis > Cryptotis parvus. The sequence goes on along the minus strand of JAJIBD010004699.1, from coordinate 87,913 downwards.
TATGCTGATTCGGGGAATTGCCTTTCCATGAAGTCCAACCTGTCCATGTTCATGCCCCCTGAGTGGACATTTGCTTCGAGTTGACTGTTTCCTTCCTTCTGTATCATCTGATTCCAATCTGCACTTGTCTTTTATAGCTGGAGACGATTGGATGGCAGCTTAACCTTCAGATGGCTCACTCTGCTCAAGCAAAACTGAAATCTCCCCACGCTGTGCTACAGCTAGGAGTGAGCAATGAAGACTCAAAGGTAAGAGAGGATGTTCCATGGAGATGATATATTTGTTTATCAGATCATGTATTTTATTGTTAATGGGAGGGGTTCTTTGTTCTTGGGGTTGAAAAATTAAGCACTGTTTAATTAAAATTATATAAGGATTTGCAGATTGTCAGATCTGTATTTGTGACACTTCAATGGCAGATGTACACATCAATTAATAGCTTATTGAAAGAAATTGTCTTGCAAGGTACTTTTGTAAGAATTTCAACATGTCTTCTAAATTCTGCAGTGCAAAAAGTTGTCATATGAAATTATGATTTTAATGTTTGTGTTATTTGTCTGCATGCATGCGCTAGAGGAAATGTTATCCAGCCAGTCAGAGTGTGAACTATGAAGATGGTCTGAGTTGTTTTGTGTGTGTAATATGCATTGCATATGTTTAAAACTCAGATTTTAACAAAATAGTATTTTCTGATTAGCTTTATGCCAACTGGTGATTTCTTTTTGTACAGTAAACTTATACATGTTCAGAAAGGTTAAAGAATCCCCACGAGGGGCCAGAGTGATATAGCACAGCAGGTAGTGCATTTGCCTTGCATGCAGCCAACCCGGTTTCAATCCCTGGCATCCCATATGGTCCCCTGAGCTCTGCCAGGAGTAATTCCTGAGCGAAGAGCCAGGAGAAACCCCTGAGAGTTGCTGGTTATAACTCAAAAAGAAAAAGAAAAAAAAGAACAAGAATTCCATGAAACTTTTTCTTCCCAAAACATAGAAATACTTATTTCAGATATTGATGAGAAGTGTTGATTGTTTTTTATAATATTAATGATCTTTGTTAAAATTGAGGGAGTGACTACTGTCCACCCTACATAAGTGAGACAGTTTCACTTTTTAAGACAAAATAAGGGTGAAGAAAAGGTACTTTGGAAGACATACGGAAGGAGAAATAACTGTACTTGGATATAACTGGAGAATAAATAATAGAGATTGTTATTTGTAATATACATTGAAAAATGGGGATATTACATGTTCGTTGGTTTCTCCACCGTTTATTTTATCACACATTTTTGTGATACCTACCATGGTTAGGTACTAAAGTGATAATATAGTAGATAGGGCACTTGCCTTGCATGTGGCTAACTCCGGTTAAACCCCCTATGTTCCATATGGTCTCCTGATCTCTGCCAGGTGTGATTCCTTAGTGCAGAGCCAGGAGTAAGTTCTGAGCACCACTGTGTATGACCCCCAAAAGACCCCCCACAAAAAAAGTAGATAACAAAAGAACTGGGGTTAGTGCCTAGCTTGGGTTACTTATCTACTACAAAAAAAAGTTAGGTGATTGAATAAGGCTTATTATATATTTAATTTATAAATTTACTATAGTATTTCAACAGTATCATTTTATTTTCAACACTTTTTTTTTTTTTTTTTTGCTTTTTGGGTCACACCCGGCATTGCTCAGGGGTTTCTCCTGGCTCTGCACTCAGGAGTTACTCCTGGCAGTGCTTGGGGGACCATATGGGATGCCGGGATCGAACCTGGCCGGCCCAGGCCGGACGTGTGCAAGGCAAACACCCTACCCGCTGGGCTATCGCTCCAGTCCATATTTCCACCACTTTTTTCCCCAGGAAATAATATGCATTTTATCCTTAAGAATGAAACTGGTATGTGTTCTGTAATTTTGAGGCATTATATTCTTGGGCAAGTCTTTTGCGTTTGGTTTTTCCATATACAAAAAAGAACATAATAGTACCTATTTCCTGGGTTTTTATGAAGATTAAATACCCAGTATTTGTACAGTGTTTAGTCTAATACCTAGTATTTTGGTATGTGCTCAGTAAATGCTCACTACTGTTATATCTTTATCATTATCAATAATAAAATGGTTTTGGTCTAGTGAATAAGGTAGTCTCTTTTATAAGCTAAATTGTCCCTAAATTTATTTCCTGATTAATTTTTTTTCTTATTTTGCATTATTCACCGTTTTCTTGATAGTTTTTTTCATGTATGTGTTCATTAGCGACTGAGGAAAGGACAACCTGTGGAATTTTTTTTTTTCTATGAAGTTGGGAATCTTTAGGCTTAGGATAATAATCTGAAACTCAAGTATAGATATTGACTGGATGTATTTCATGAGTGAAACCACACATGCAAAGATTTATAGATACATATAATTCTTTATATTTACTGTTGTACTTCTTACGACTGCCATATGTTGTCTGAGTAAGCACAATTTATAGGTTGAAAAAGGGCTGTTTTGTCCATATATTGAATGTACTTCAAAGCGTCATAAATTTCTATGCTTGTGTCCTCCAAACTCCTTTATTTTGTCTTCAAAATATGCCAACATGTCTGTTACAAGTTTTGCAGTAGGAATAAATGAATAGTGCTTCTAGCGAGTTCTGTTTTTTTAAGTACATTGTCAAAGAAATCAATACATGTAAATTCAAATGAATTGATCCTGCCTTGAGTGTGATTTTTTTTTCTGCATGTTGTTACTGTGAAACTCAACAAGCATTTGGTTATCCCTGTAATATGCAGAAGTGAAGAATCATCTTTGCTGGCACACTCAAAACAAAAACCCAAGCTGCAAGCAAAAGTGAATGCCTTTTTCCTGTTGTAGTCACTCCCTTCCCCAATCTTTATCTAGTCTGTCTCCCTGCACCATTGCATGGATTGGGTCCCACTTGGGTCTCCTGAGCCCTAGGCACGTGGTGACGGAGAGCTCCTCCCCCATCAGCCCCAGCAGAAATGTGTCCTTTTGAAGGATGTAGTGAGCCTGCAAGCAAAAGGACACCTAGCAAATGCTCTCTCCCTTCACCATTTTCTTTCTTCTTTTACTTTTTTTTTGTGTTTTGTTTTTTTTTTTTGCTTTTTGGGTCACACCCAGCGATGCTCAGGGGTTTCTCCTGGCTCTGCACTCAGGAATTACTCCTGGCGGTGCTCGGGGGACCATATGGGATGCCGGGGGATGGAACCTGGGCCAGCACAGGCTGGCCGCGTGCAAGGCAAATGCCCTACCCGCTGGGCTATCGCTCCCGCCCCCTTTCTTTTTTCTTGTGTTCACTTTCTCCATTTCTCTGACCTAGTACTTTATTCTTTGTACTCTTGTTATAGCTGGTGGTTTAATATTTAATTTTGTTTTTAGTTTGGGGGTTGGGAGAAGAAGAGTGTTCCAAGACTGTGCAGTGCCCGAGGCCTTGTGATGCCAGAGCTCTCACGTGGAGCCCTGCGCATGGGCCAGGCTTGCCGCTCAGCCCTTCGCGTCATCTCACCTCCTGGTGCCACTTCGAATCTGATGTCTCTTATTAAGGACCACATGCTACCCCACCTCCACCTGCCAATCCAGCGTTTGCTCTGTTCGGAAATGAGACCTTAGAAACTGAAAGGTCTAAAATTGTCCATAAAAGCAACAAGTGTTTGAAGTATGCTTTTGTTTCTATTAAAAGTTTTCTTTTGTTTTGTTTGGTGGCCACATCTTGTGGTGCTCAGGGCTTACTCCTAGCTCTGGGCCCAGAGTTAACTCCTGGCAGGGCTTGGTGGACCATATGGGTTGCTGGGGTCAAACCTAGCAGTTGCATACGAGGGAAACACCCTCCTGTCACATGTAATGTCTCTCTAGCCCCTTGTGGCTTGTTTTTAAAAGCCAAGTTTAGCAAAGTAAAGGGAGAGGAAGGTGAGAAGTTACCACTGACTGGTTTGTAATGCGAAATGCCATGAAATACAACTTTCATACTTGTGAAAGTTGCTTTTGTTTAAAGTCAGAAACATTGTCAGTTTCTTTTACATGCTTCTTTTTCATGGTAGTAGTCCTGAAACTATTAATATATTAAGTAATTCTGGGAGGATTAGTTGGTGCAGACTGGAGGAGAATGTTTCGTTGGCTAGAGCTGCTGAACTGAAGACATACTGTAAATCACCAAGTGCAGTCTCTAGGAATCCTTCTCATACACTTCCAACACACACATGAAAAGCATCGCCTGCAGTGACGTGCTCATTGCTATCACATAAGATAACATTGTGTACTAGTCTCTTTCTCTTGGAACTTTTCTGTCTCAAGGCTTTCCTGTTTTGCTACTAATTTTATCATGAAAGCTGGTGAGATTACAGCTTGTCCTACAGTATTTTGAGATATATTTTAGTTGTTTTCTATTGTTTTAGTGCTAGTCTATTGCTTTTTAGCAAAAAAAAATCTTACTTTCCTTTTCCATAGATACCTCGGAAGGAGATTTCCAAGTGATTTTTGTGTTTTGTTTATTTCATTAGGGGGCAGTAGAACTCTTTGCTTCCTTCGTCTCTGGCATTCCCTGTATTATTTGAGAAATAACATTCAGAATAATTTGTGAAGTCAGTAGTTGTGGGAAATGCTAAGTGTTTATATTTCTAATCTTTATATAACAATAGAGTTCTCTTGTTTCCATCAACAAAATTAAAATCTATTAATCAGATACATATAGAACAAATAAATGAAATCATCATTTCAGTGTTTGTTGATTCATGCACAATCATTTGCCAAAATGAAATTTATTTAAAAGTCTGTCCGACTGCAGAATGTGCACAGAGGGCCCATCCCTGAGGCCTGGCCTCTGGGGACGTAGAGGGAGTGGGGGGTGTTGACTTCTCCCCTTTACAATAAAGTTGCTGATGCTGAAAAAAAAGTGGTAAAGAACTTTCTGTGGTATTGAATTTTAAGTTACATTCTGCTTCTTGCTTTAATTTATTTTTATTTATTTCCATGAGACCTTTTCTTGGGGGGTGTCCTTCACACTTTTTGGAGCTTATGTGGCTACTCCTGACTCTGCTCTGGGATCACTCTTGGTTGGGTTCAGTGGACCCTATGCAGGGCTGGGGATTGAATTGGGTTTGGCTGCATGCGAGGCAGGTGCTTTAAGTCCTACACATCTCTCCAGCTCCCAATTAGTTTTTATATATTTATTTTCATTGAATCACCATGAATTACAATATTACAAAGATATTTATGATTGAGTTTCAGGCATACATTGTTCTAACTCCCTTTACTAGTGCTCACTTCCCTCCTCCAGTGTCCCAGTTACGCTCTCAGCCCCTAGTTTGCCTCTGTAGCAGGCCCCTTCTCCCTCCTCCATTGCCCCAGTGTTCCCTTACCTAACTTACCCCTCTTTACTTACATATTTAGTTTGTTTTTGTGGGCCACACCGGAGGTACTTAGGACTTCCTCCTGGCTCCATGCTCAGGGTCACTCCTGGTGGTGCTGTTGGAGCCATATCTAGTGCTGGGGATCCATCCCAAGTTGGCCACATGCAAGGCAAGTGTCCTACTTGCTGTGCTATCACTTTGGCCCTCTAATTTCTTTTTAGAGGAGAAAAGAAATAAAATAATCTCAAATCATTGGGGATTATTTATTAGGTGGTAGTGTATCTGGATCCCACCTAATCATGGACAGTTGAAAATTTTTATTTATAGGAAATAGCAAATTTGTATGTGATGCTGGTAATTTTTAATGGGATCAGCCTAAAATATTTAAATTGTCATTCATTTTTTGCATTTTCTCATTATATTTCCTGATTGAATTGATCATCTTCAATAATACAGCAATTCTAAATTTTTGGTACATGTTTTAGAAAATGTTTTATACTTATTTTGAAGCAACAGAAGTAAAATCATCTGAACAGCAGAGTCTTTGTTTTATGGATTTGGGTATTTGAGGGATGAGCTATTTATGATTTGTAGAGAATTTAGGGCTCTTATTACTAATTTTTTGAGTTAGTGATCTTTGTTGTTATTTCTAGAAAAGTTCTATTTAGTGTGATAAGAGAGAAGAGGAAAAGTATAGCGCTTGCTCTTTGCAAGAGGTATCGCTTCCTTTGTATTTAAAATATCTCTTCCAGATCTGAATTACTCCTCACCCATACCTACTCATTTTGTAGGTAAATGGACACGGACACGTAGCAGTACAAAGATGTTAAATCAGTTTGTAGTTGTACAAATAATGAATGGCCTGAGGAGCATTTGAATTCAGGCAGTTTAGTTTCAAAGCCCTGTGCTCTACTCATCATTAAGATCCTGTGTTATTTTGCTTATTTGTTAATTCAGCTGTTGATAAGGTAAAATGTTGATAATGTAATATATTCAACGGTAGCATTCAAAGGATTTGGGAAGTTAGGACTTTAAAAAACCAAACATTTTATAGAGCCCTCTTGTTTTTTTTCAGGGCATAATTTATTTTTTCTACTAGTATACAGATTAACAAAAAATTTTTTTTAAATTTTTGGGTCACACCCATTGCTCAGGGGTCATTCCTGGCTCTACATTTAGGAATTACTCTTGGTGATGGTCAGGGAACCATATGGGTTGCCAGGGATTGAACCCGGTTCGGCTGTGTGCAAGGCATGAACCTTATCTGCTGTACTCGCCCCACAGATGAACAAACTTTTAAAAATGTGTTTTTATTTTATTTTGAAACACCTAACAGCAACTGATCAAATTTTCTAAAAAGAAAATAGAAACAGGCCTTATTTGTTAGATAAATGTTCAGTTACTTTGTAAACAAAGCCTGGTTATTTGGAATCAGTTTGTTTAAATATTCACAAGGATTTGTGTTGTGGTTTTCTGATTATTGTTATTTTGCAACCATTTAATGTTACTAATTTTTCAATGATAATGTGCCTCAACATATGATATTTAATAAGTTAGAATAATGCAAAAATACCTTTCCTCAATTTAATGTATTTTTTGTGCTTGACCAGTGTGTCTTTCTCATAGATACTATGCTTTCAGCTACATTGAAGTGTTTATATTCTGTGTGAAGATGTGCAGAGCTCTTTGATGTCACAAAGTGAATTCCTCTGATTATGTATGTAAACTTCTCCCCAAAGTTTCAGGTTACCTAGTGGACTTTCTGTATGTATCCATGATAAAACCTTACTAATACAGGGATTAAGGCCCTTGCCCTGCATGCCACCATCCATGGTTCAAATACCCAGCACCAGACAATTGTCTCCTGAGCACTTCAGGATTTACCCAAGTTCAAAGCCAGAAGTAAACCATGACCATCACTGAGTGTGGCACCCAAACCAAACCAAACACCCAAAATTATTATAAGGTAAATGCCTCATCATTTTAAACATTATTTTTGATAGTAAAAATCAAGTACTGTATGAATACACAATTTGAGCATGGTCGAATTGTAGTATTCTTGAGTTCAGGAAAAGTGCTTTTCCTCGTTTTTCTTGGCTTTTGTAAATAATGTTCTTATGAATTTAGGTATACAAATTTCTTCTGCTTGAGACCCTATTTTCAATTTTTTTTTTTTTTGGGTGGGGAGAGGGGCTGTTTCTTTTTGGGCCATGCCTGGCAGTGCTCGGGAATTACTTCTAATTCTGTTCTCAGGGATCAGTGTGGTGGCCTCGGGGGCCTGTATATGGTGCAGGGATCAAATCCAATCTTGTTGGTACGTGCAAGGCAAGTGCTTTTCCTGGTATGCAATATCTCCCCCTTTTTTTTTTCTTAAAACTTACTTAGAACTTCCAATTTTTCTATTGACCTAAAATTGCAATACAGTGATAATAGTCGAGGAGAGAACCTTTAAAAGCATGACAGCAAGTTTATACCTTTCACAATTTGGCAATCATCCCTTTTGCTTAAATTTTTTCAAAACTATTTTGTGGAACTCCAAAGTAGAAGAACCTTCATTTGTCTTTCCTAGCTTCCAAACCTCTTTGATTTTTGAAGTCCAAAAGCATTTGAAAATTGTTCAAACCGTTGAAAATTCTTTAAAATAATAAAATACGTTTAGAAGTACTTTGAAATTTTGTTTGATTTGATTTTTATGGGTTGGAAATGATAGGATTAAGTATTTTGAAATAAAAGTGTTGACAATGAAATTCGACATCTGGATAATGAACTGCTAATTAAATTTAATTAAAAAAAGGCCTGAGTTCAATCTCTGGTATCATCATCGGGAGCAAACCAAGTACTGCTGGATGTGAACCCCGCCCCATGCCTACCCCCAAAAAAACAAGAGTAAACAAGATATAACCTTTTAATAGCTTGCATTTTGTTAATATTAAATTCTGTGCAAAGTATTGTACTGGGCAGGATATTGTGATATGGACAGGTTTCCTTTTTTCCTTCATGGAGGTTATAGTAAATGAAGAAATGCCTGCTGTTGGGCAGTGAGTAGAAGCTTAGAGATGATGAGATGATTACAAAAAAGGAAATGCTTGCACTCTAGAAACCAAGAATCTGGACTCGGACCGGGCCAGGCATAGGACCCCCATGTGGAGGAAAGGAGAGTCTTGCCTTCTGAGCCTGTTATGTACGACACAGCTGAGTCACTGCGGTGGAGATGGTTTAGTCAGCAGGCTGTGGATTGGAAGAAAATGGTAAACCAGAAACTGTGATCTAGAAATTTCTGAAGTTTAGGTTATAATTCATCCATGATAAAACAAAGGATAAAAGAGGTAATTAATTACTTAGGGAGAGACTCTTATAGTCATGTGGAGCTGGAGGAACTTAATGGCAGTCAGAGACCAAAGAAAGGTATTTCTTGAAGGGTAGGTCACAGCACATACTGCTGAGAGGGGGAGGGAGAAGGAGCAAACTAGACAGCCTGTGCAGCTGTAAGCAAGATATGAATGTTCCCCTGTTTTGTAGGTTGAGGCAGTAAGGCTCAGTGAATGCCATTCCTTAGTGGACACTGAAAAATGTTGGAGCCAAGATTTGAACCCAGCTTCTGTCTGACTCATGAGTTTCCTGATGGCTTTGACAATAGTAATTTTATTTATAATTGAGAGGAAAAATAAACCGGATTGGGCTTAAGCCAAAGAAGGAATAGGAGAGAAGTGGAAACATATGAGAAGAGAAATGACATAGTCAACTAAGGGAATTTTGATTCAGTGACTGGAAATTTGTGTGCTGATGATACATATTGATTGATGAAGAATTTGTTGGTGTGGGCTAGAGAAAGGGGTATAATTTCTTTCAAAGGTGATCAGGTGTGAGATCCAGAGCACAAATAAAGGGTTGGGTCGTAATGGTAGTGGGATCTTTATTACTGTAATGGGAGAGAAGCATGAATATGTGCTAGTTGGGTAGTTTTGCTGGTAGGAAGAAAATGATTCCCATTGTTTCTGTTGACACAGTGGGAAAGTGGGTTAGTTGATGATTGAGAACGGAGCATATGAAATAATTATTTTGCATAATCAGAAGTGAACAAATCAGATATTTCAGGATTATATACCTTCACTTGAACAGTGTTGATTGCCCATTTGAGATTTGTGACCATGAATTTGAAATGAGAGCTGTTGGAAAATTGTACATTTTTCTTCATCTTTAGTTGCTACAGTTCTTCTATTGAATTGGTGGATAATTGGATTTAATTGCCCATGGGTGGGTGGGGGGGTGGTTATCGTTGCCAGGTGTATCAGAGGAAGGGACAAAGACTTGGCTTTATAAACAATCAAGAGTAATTTTAGTGATTGCGTATAGAACCTAAATGGGATCAGGTGGAAAGTCTATGGGGAAACTATAGTGGAGACTATGGGTGGGGGTGGTGTGTGTGTGTGTGTGTGTGTGTGTGTGTGTTGTGTTTGTGTCTGTCTGTCTCTCTGTGTGTTTGTGTTTGTGTGTGTGACTGTGTGTGTCTCTGTGTATCTGTCTGACTCTGTGTGTCTGTGTGTTGGGGGTAGGATGTGGTGGAAGAGTGAGAAATTGATGAGAAAGAACTTAGAACCATAACCATAGTCTCCATAGAGTAGTTTGAGATACCAGGGAGCCTAAACCGATTCCTTGGGGAAAAGTATATATACATACAAGACTTGAAAACAAGCATGGAAATAATTATACACACACACACATATTTATAGCATGAAGCATATAGTACTAGATATCCCAGTAGGCAAAATGTGAAAACAATCACATGTCTATCAGTGTATGAATGAATAAGCAATTTGTGATATACACATAAACTGAAAGGAATATTATTGAGCCATAAAAAGGTATGAAATGCCAAGTATATTCTACAATGTGGATGAATCTTAAAAATGTTCATTTTTGAAAGTCAGATAAAAGGTCATATAACAGTTCATAGAAACATCAAACAAATTGACATTTGCCAGGGTCAGGATAGTGAGAAGGGAAGAAAGAATTATACATTAAAGGCCGTTTCTTTTTTGGAATGATCACAATATTCTGGAATTAGTTGGTCCAGATCAGTTGGTAATCTTAGATAGTTGACAGGCGGGCTTAGATAGATTCATAGAATTCTGAATGTATTGGAAGCCATTGGTTTGTTTATTGTTATTTGCTTTTGTTTGGGGGCACACCCACAGGTGCTCAGGGCTTGCTCCTGGCTCTGTGCTTAGGGATCACTCCTGGTAGGCTCAGGGAACCATATGTGGTGCCAGGGTCTACCACAAGCAAGGCAGGACCCCTACCTGCTATAGTATATCTCTGGCCCCAGATAGGTTTATTTACAATCACTTGTATCACTTGTCTTCCGTTGTTTATCGATTTGCTCAAACAGGCACCAGTAACATCTCCATATGTTCTGTTGCAAGCAAGTGTAGCCCAAGGGCATCTGCTTGCTCCAGGAACAGGAAGAGCCTCAAACCATTCCTTCAGGTCAAGGGAATGTGGTTCATAATTGTTACTGGTTTTTGGCAAATCAAATAAAACACGAGTAGCTTGCCAGGCTCTGCTGTGTAGGTGGTATACCCTCAGTAGAAGGCTCTCATCTCCAGCATTTACTGATGAAACTCAACGGGAAAGATCAACTTTGCTCTTGGGTGGAACTCTGAAGCCTGGATGTTGAGAATGACTGACCTCATGGTATGGGGGTTTCCTCTGGCTTCTTGCTAGGCTCACTTGGATGGCGGGTCACGGCTAGAACCTGCCTAGAACTGTATACAGTATATAAATGTGAAAGATCCTGGGAAGGACCTGATCCTAACATCCAGTACTATCTAAGACGGAGCTGTGGGTCTGGAGTGTTCTCTCTTCCAGGGTTGCCAACAGAGCTGTGGGTCTGGAGTATCTCTCTTCTCTCCAGACTTGGAATGGGGATTTGGGCTCCTCCTCCCAATCCTCCACCTCCATGCCAGCAACCTTGGAAGAGAGACACTCCAGGCCCACAGCTCTGTCGGCAACACTGGAAGAGAAACACTCCAGACCCAACCACTCCAGACCCACAGCTGTGCCACTTGGCCCCACATGGAAGCAACCCATGAGCTCTGGAGGGTGGTAAAGGGCTCAGCTAGCCCCTGGCCGAGTCCAACATAGCTCCAAGTGTTTGCTCACATGTGTGGGGAGGGGGCCATGCTGGCCGGACTTTATTTTCAAATGACTGAAACAGAGGTAGTAGGGAGAGACACAGAGAAGGTAGTGGAGGTCAACCTTGGATTTCTTTAATCTTCTAAGTTGACTACTGAGAAAACTAAAGTTTAGTGAAGCTAAATGACTTTGTCATTTGATTATTAACACAACTGGCTAAGACCCTGGTCTCACATAATGGAGGAAATTGTATGAAAGTGAAAAGACTGAGTTTAAGTCCTTAGACTGGCAAGATTCTGAACCTTTGTATAACAGCATTCCCATTTCAAAATGTGTTCAGTGATACTTAAAGGTCTATTAATAAAATAATAAATGAGATAATGTCTGTGAAAGACCTATAATGGCACTCATACAGCAGGCACTGAATTTGAATTTTAACTAATGCCATCATTGGAATACAAGTTGCCCTGAAAAATATTTTTTAGGGATATATTTTCTTTCAAACCATTCCTTCAGGGTCTTAACAAGGAAGTCTGACCATCTTGTAGATGGGCGGCCACGTGATCTTTTGACATCCCGTGGGATCCAGTCGGTAATGGCTCTAGTCCAGCGTTTGAGGCTCTTCATATTCCTGAATCAACCAGATGCCATTGGCTACATGGGCACATGATAGGGTCCAATGGAAATGTTACTGGCGCCCGCTTGAGCGAATCGATGAATAACGGGATTCAAGTGATCAAGTGATCAAGTGATTTTCTTTGGAAGATAGTTGACTAGATGAGCAAAATAGCGTGTTCTGTATTAGTTAATTTATTTTGGGGTTTTACAATGGTCAGGGTTATTCCTGACTCTATACTCAGGAATTGGCAATGTTCTGGGACCATTTTGGTTGTTGGGGATCAAATCCACATGCAGGACAAGCTCACCCTTATTTTTTAAAAATTTTTTTTTATTATACCACTGTGAGACATACAATTACAAAGGCGTTCATAATTGGTTCTTGGTAATACAGTATTCCAGCACCCATCCCTCCACAAGTGCCCCATTTCTACCAACAATGTACCCCACCCCCTAACGCCCACCCCCAGGCTGCCTCAATAGCAGGTAGCCCGTTTTTTCTCTCTCTCTCTCTCTGTCTCTGCATCTCTCTCCCTCTTGTTTTACACATTGTGGCAGGCCTGCAGATATTTAGAGTTTATCACTGGTATCTATTTATATCCTATTAATGAATGCAGTCATTCTATATCTGTCCTTTTCCTTCTGACTAATTTCACTCAGCATGATAGTCTCCATGTCCATCCATTTGCAGGTAAATTTCATAATTTCGTCTTTTCTGACAGCTGCATAGTATTCCATAGTGTAGATGAACCACAGTTTCTTTAGCCAGTCCTCTGTTCTTGGGCATTTAGGTTGTTTCCAGATTCTAGCTATAGTGAATAGCGCAGAGATGAATAAAGAAGTACAGATAGTGTTTCTGCTATGTGTTTTTCAGTATCTCGGGTATATTCCCAGGTGTGCTATTGCTGGATCAAATGGAAGCTTGATATCTAGCTTTTGGAGGAATGCCCATATTGTTTTCCAAAAGGGCTGGACCAGTCGGCACTCCCACCAACAGTGCATGAGAGTTCCTTTTTTTCCCACATCCACGCCAGCACCGGTTGTTCTTGCTGTTTTGGATGTGTTCCAGTCTCTGTGGTGTGAGATGGTACCTCATTGTTGTTTTGATTTGCATCTCCCTGATGATTAAAGATGAAGAGCACTTTTCATATGCCTTTTGGCCATTCGAATTTCTTCTTTTTGGAAGCTTCTGTTTATTTCTTCTCTCCATTTTTTGATGGGGTTGGCTGTTTTTTTCTTGTGAAGGGCTTACCAGTGCCTGATATATCCTGGATATTAACCCCTTGTCAGATGGGTATTGGGTGAATATTCTTTCCCACTCTGTGGACTGTCTTTGTATCTTGGTCACTGTTTCTTTTGAGGTGCAGAAGCTTTTCAATTTTATATAATCCCATTTGTTTATCTTTGCTTCCATTTGCTTGGTCAGTGATGTGTCGTCTTTAAAGATACTTTTAGTTTAGATGTCATAGAAGCTCTCCCTTCTTGCTCCCCAATCTCTCTGGCCCCAATAGTTGGTGCTTTAAAAAAAATACTCTTTACGGTAGTGTACTTTGTAACCAATTAGAATTGAGATTGAATTGTCATTTGCCATCATTTTTTAACAAGTAACTATTCATCTTCTTTTAATTATTAGAAATGATTCCCAAATGAATATAGGGAAAGAATAAATACCACTTTCTTAATTACTAATACTGCATTGGAGGCTACTTATACTCTCCATAGGATTTTTTCAACTCACAGTGACCTTTCATAGACTGTGCTCTGAAAGAACAAATCCACAGGGGCAGTATGGCAGTACGCCAATCACAAATGTAATTTTCTATTAAACCATCTCTGCTTTTATATCACAATTCTCAATTATAGTGCTTTCCATTTACTTAGTTGCTGTTAGCTACTGGACTCAGAGGTCTTTACAAAATAGTGACCTCAAAAGACGCCTTTGAGGTAGGCATGCCATGATCCTTTTTGTTAAGGGAGGAGGAGGAGGGAAATGTTATAATACTATAGCATTAACTATACTTAATGCTATAATAAGAGATGTAGTTTAATAGGAAGGAATTTCTATTTACACCATCATCTTACTTTAAAATGAGAAACCAGAAGTTCTTCTTACCTCATGTAAATGATGCTCAGACTTTTCTTCCCCATTAAAGGTGGGCATTGCTCTCTTGCAGATTATTGTACTGTTTATTGACTTACTTTGATTCTATAAATCAAAGAAAATAAAGTCTTGACATGTGCCTACAATCATACAATCAAAGTGACTTGATTGTATTGTATATATTTATCAGGTCTTTGAACCACAGATAGATGAGTGCAATAATTTATAGATTTCTTGAGAGTGAGTGGCATGTATTCAGTTATACGGTAGTTGCATAATAGTCACCTCAGGTGTTTTACATTGGTTTAGTAATGACACCTTAATAGACTATTTCTACATAAGTATGTTTATGCTTCTTTGGTGGTACTCATGCCCTTTATGAATAATACATTGCCTCATCCTATGTAGTTGACTGTTTCAATTGAGAGTAGTCAATTTTTGAAATGTGAAGATAATGTAGATTGAAAGTACCAACAGGTTTAAAAAAACGTAACTTATAATAGGGCCTAATTAATAAAAAATATTTTCCTTAAAAAAAATAAACATTTCTCATAACTCAGCTTTGCTGATGTTAAACAAACCCCTGCTACCTTGAGTTAGGTCACTTGATCACTTGATCACTCGAATCCCGTTATTCATCGATTTGCTGGAGGCGGGCACCAGTAACATTTCCATTGGATCCTATCACGTGCCAATGTAGCCCAATGGCATTTGGTTGATTCAGGAATATGAAGAGCCTCAAACCGCTTCCTTCGGGTCTTGACAAAGAAGTCCGACCATCTTGTGGGTGGGCGGCCACGTGATCTTTTGACGTCCCATGGGATCCAGTCGGTAACAGCTCTATTCCAGCGGTCATCTCCAAATCGCATTACATGTCCAGCCCATCTGATTTTCAATGCCTTGGCAAACGAGACGCCCCTGTTCGGGAGTGATGGGGCAGAACTCCGGATTCCTTCTCTCACTTGAGTGAGGCGTGATATTCCAAGCATAGCTCTTTCGATGCCTCTCTGGGAGACCCGAATAGCATTCTCATCTTGCCTCCGTAGGGCCCAGGTCTCTGAGGCGTATGTTAATGCAGGGAGAACAGTGGAGTCAAAGAGATGTGCCCGGAGCCGGAGGTTCTTTGTCCTTTTAGCTATTTCTTCCATGCCTTTGAAGGCATTCCATGCCGCTCTCTTCCTCCCGCGCAGCTCAGGTTTTAGGTCGTTCATGATGTTGACTTCTCGACCTAGGTACACATAACTGCTGCATTCAGAGATGTTTGTTCCATTGAGAGTGAATGGGGCCTCTGGAACTAGTTCATTTTTCATAAACATAGTTTTCTTTAGATTCAGCTGTAGACCTATCTTTCCACATTCTTGGTTGAAATCAGCCAGCATTTGTGCTGCTTGGACACAAATGCCGCTTAGACATTAGAGCTTAATGTCTAAATAGCTACATTGCAGAGTGTTCACTGTTTGAGTGTCGGCTAATGTTTGGTGTTATTAGAACGATATTATCAGTGAAGCAGAGGTGGTGTAGTTGCCAACCATTTATCTTCACTCCCATTCCTTTCCATTCTAATTGTCACATGATGTTCTCCACGGTGGCGCTGAAGAGTTTTGGTGAAATGCTATCACCCTGTTGAACCCCTCTTTGGCATCAATGATCACTTCCTTGTAGAATGGTGAGATCCTGGTGGTGAATCCGTAATACAGCTCACGAAGGATCTTGATGTATTGGGTTTGAACACCCTGTTTGGCTAGGGCTTCAATTACTGCTTCAGTTTCCACAGAATCAAAAGGTTTCTTTAAATCAATGAACGTGAGACAGAGCGGCATCTTGTACTCCCTACAAACCTCAATGAGCTTGGTTACCGTGTGGATATGGTCGATTAGTGCTGAATCCTTTCCGGAAGCCAGCTTGCTCGCATGGTTGTCCTTCATCTAGTGTTCTGCTAATCCTGTTCAGTATGACTCGTGTAAACAGCTTGTAGATGATGGACAACAGGCAGATGGGGCGATAGTTGCCAATGTCATGAATGTCTCCCTTCTTGAACAGTAGAACTGTCCTGCTGGTTTTCCATTGGGAGGGCACCTTGCATTCGGACAGGTAGCGTGTGAAGAGCCGAGCTAGTGTATTGATGAGTACTGACGGCAGATTCTTCAGGTGTTCGGGTCTGACTTTGTCTGGGCCTGGTGCTGTTCCCTTCTTTACCGATGAAATGGCATGTCGGATTTAAGAAGGGAGAACGTTGGGAATGACATATCCATTCTGTGGAATTTGGTATGTGGGCAGGTGGACGTGGCTATCAAAGAGATCTGAGTAGAAGTCCTGGATAATCTTCTCCATTGCCTTTCTGGAGGATGTGATAGATCCATCAGGGCATCGGAGGGGAATCATCTTGGTCTTATAGTTGGTGAAGGACAGGCGGGCGGTGTGAATGCTTTTCCTGGCTTCTGCTGCATCTTCCAGTATTTCTGCTCTTCTGTCTGAAATACTTGAGTTATGCTGCCTTTGGCGGCATAAGGAACATCCAATCTCGTTGACATATTATATAAAATTTGCAGGTGACTAAGATGCATTGTGGTCTCTTTGTAATGCTGCTGTCTCTCTCTGTCTGTGTCTCTGTCTCTCTGGTCAGCCTGAGCAGTTGGGGTTGAGTTGAGCTTAATATCTAAATAGCTACATTGCAGAGTGTCTGTTGTCCATACTGCTGCCTTGCCCAGTCAGGAATGAAGGCTGATGAATAACACTCATTGACCATAGAATACATACCAGGTATCACTGTGTGCTTTTATGCTCTGTCTCATTGGACCCTTCACATTCATAAAGAACACATCACCTTTTAATTCACAGAAGTACTGGAAATAATGTAAAATTTAAGTAGCCTGGTGCTTCCATAGCAATCACTGTGCCATGGATGGTTCATGAGCCCTTTTCTAACACTGGTTTGATCCAGTGTACAAACACTGTTTTGGTAGCAGTGAACCTCTTCAGGTAGGTGGCTTATTTTCCCTTGGGAGGATTGTATGGAGAATACTTCCTATTAGTGGGGCAGTCTAGATGAAGTACACCAGGACTAGAGAATAGGAGAATTTCTGGTAATAAAAGGATCCAAGTTTTATTAAATTGGAAGGTCCTTCCCAAGATCTTTCACATTTATACATTGTATACAGTTCTAGACAGGTTCTAACTGATACCAGTAATCTTAGCAAGAAACCAGAGCAAACCACACATCATGCAGTTAGTCATTCTCAACATCCAGACTCCATAGTTCCTCAGAGCTCCATCCAAGAGAAAACCTGATCTTCCCCTTTAAGTTTCATCAGTAAATGCTCGAGATGAGAGCCTTCTACTGAGCCTATACCACCTACACGGCAAAGCCTGGCAAGCTACCCATGTTTTATTTACTTGTTATGCCAAAAACTAGTAACAATTATGGACTTCAGTTCCCAGACTTGAAGAATGGTTTTGGGCTCCTCCTGTCCCTGTAGCAAGAAGATGCCCTTGGGTTACACTTGCTTGTGACAAGACTATTGGAGATGTTACTAGTGCCCAGTCGAGCAAATCGATGAACAATGGGAAGACAGTGATACAGTGATACAGAAAATGGACACTGCAGTGGAATTTCCTGAGCTCTGTCTGCTCAATGGAAGTGCACATTGGTAATAAGTCAACTGAGATACTGACTGTTCTCAACCTTTGACCAGACTAACAGTGTTTCTGGGATCTGAGTCCCCAGGAGCCACCTGGCCTCAACCTACCTTGGTTAACCTCAGTGTCAAGTACAAACAGTTCATTTTCTCTCAGTGCTCAGTATGAGTTAGGCTTAGAAAAAATAATTTCCTTCAGAAACACAAAGAAATAGAAATTATAAAGATATTTTATAAAATAGAAATTAAAAATACTTTTAAGAAAAGTATTTTCATTGATTTAGTCACCATGATTTATAGTACTCTTTATTTATTTATTTATTTATTTATTCTTCATTTGAATTTTCTTTATTATACCACAGTGAGATATACAGTTACAAAAGTGCTCATATTTGGGTTTCTGTCATACAGTGTTCCAGCACCCATCCCCTCCACCAGTGCTCATTTCCTACCACCAATGTCTCCTGGTTTTCCCCCTCCCCCAGCCTGTGTCTATGGCAGGCAATTTTCACTCTCTCTCTCTCTCTCTCTCTCTCTCTCTCTCTCTCTTATACATTGTGGCTAGCAATACATTTATTTAGAGGTTATCATGTATATCCTTTTGCCTAGTTTTGATGCTCAGTTCTACCTGGTTTTATCATTTACAGTAATTACTAGTACTGTTCCTTTCTTTGTATTGTCTTACTTCTGACTCTCACACATTCAAAGTAGCTTCTACACCCTGTCAGGACCTCCTGATCCATGTTTTGCCTAGCCTTGGATATTGGTATCATGCTATTTTTTTTTATACCCCGCAAATAAATGCAGTCATTCTATAGCTGTCCTTTCCCTCTGGTTAATTTCACTCAGCATGATCTTTTCCATGTCCATTACAGTACTCTTTTTTCTTTTTGCTTTTTGGGTCCACCCAGCGATGCTCAGGGGTTTCTCCTGGCTCTGCACTCAGGAACCACTCCTGACGGTGCTTGGACCATATGGGATGCCGGGAATCAAACCCAGGTCGGCTGCGTGCAAGGCAAACGTCCTACCCACTGGACTATCACTTTGGCTCCCATTACAGTACTCTTAATGATGGTTTTATGGGTACCATTTCAACACCAGTGTATCCACCAGGTGGATCACTTGGAGATCAACGTCCCCAAGTGTACACAATAGAACACTGTAGAATGCTAATAAAAGAATAAAATATTTTGTCTTAAAACAAAGCAAAACAAAAACAGTACCTGAGAAAGAATACAGTGGGTAAGGTGCTTGCCTTGCACATGGATGACCTACGTGTGATCAGTTGGTCCCCTGAGCACTGCTGGATATGTTCTGAAACCTCCCCACTCCCCCAAAATGTTTAGTAGTTGCTTCTTCATGAAAATTACAAGTCAGCATTTCCTGAGTATGTGTTCAGTCGGTTGATTATGTTGACTACCAGGACAGACTTGACCTATTAGATTCTGAGAGTGTTTATTTTCCCCTCCCTTCCTGTTGGATGACAGACTTAGCTAGTTTGGGCGCTTTGCTGTTTTATCCACTCACTTAATCTTATTAGAATAAATCTTAGGTTTATTCTAATGAGATCTCTCTTCTATGTAAACACTGATAGAGGGTATGGCAGTTACAGAAGTCACCTTGACTCTGAATAACTTCTGACTAGTTATACATCTACTAAGAATTCTATGTATCTAGATTGGGCACAGCTCCTCTTTTTACCCACTGCACCTAGCGTGGGAGAGTTAGAATTTACAGGAGACTGCCACCCTGGCTACATTGAGACTATCTTTAAGATTATAGGAAGGATCATACTAGTTTGCCCTCAAGCAGGCTAGCGTGACCCTTTCAGTATATGGAGAATGAGATGCTCAGAATCACCCTGGTGCAGATAATAAATAAGAAGAACCTTGTGGGTACCATCTAGATGACATGAAGATCATGAAATTAAGATGTTTTACTTTATACCAGCCCCCTCTCTCCCTCCAGTGTTTTACATAAGAGATAATCTCTGAAGAAGGGATTAGTCCTTGGCATAACCCTTTGTTTATACCTGTAATAGGGTGTGGTCCACCCTTCTATATTCTGTTTAGGGTCCTTTGTTGACAGGACCCTCCTGTCAACAGATTACTTTGGTGTATATAAGGGGACTGATTTGAGGCTCCCTCCTCCTTTTCCCCTTCTTCTTGTTTTGGGTAGGATTCCTCTCCGGTGAGATCCTCTCTCTTTGATGGGAGACTTGGCCTCTTTTGTATGGTCTAAGTTCTGATCATAACTAGAGTTCTTTCATTATATTGGCTTGCGGTGGTAGAGCTTTTGTATTATTAAAAAGCCGTTTTGGAACTGTGCCGGACTCATGAGTTTTCATCCTTTCCCTGGCGGCCTCGGAGGTAGAAGAGAACTGCTGTCCTGATACTGTTGGGGACCCCTGACACCTTCCCTTCTTTCCCTTCCTTCATATTTTCCTCATGCTATTTTGTACATTGCCCTTGACTTCCATTTTCCCATCTTCTCTTTGCTTTTTGTTGCTCCCAGTGTTGAACCATGTGGTTGTGGAGTGTGAGCACTTTTCCTGTGGTGGTGCATACAATGCTGGCCGTGGGCACCTTCCTTTAGGGTGTGATGCTTGGCTTCTTCTGGTTTCTAGTGCTTTTGAGAATGCCGTGGTGCTAACAATGTTCCTGGCTGCAGTGATCACATATTGGAGGTCGCAGGTGTAGTTGTAGTGCTTTCGGACACACCTGACCATGAAGGGCTGGTGGTCTCAGTTCTGTTGTGACACTGGGGGTTCCTGATGGCAAATGTGACAGAATTGTGCCTGTGTATGTGGGGGGGCAGTGGATGGGAATTCATGACCTTTGTTGCAAAAGCAAGCGCCTCTGAGCTATGCCCTGGGCCCCTCGAGGTACTTTGAATATTCTTTTGGGGGAATTTTAGTTTACTCATAATTTCAAGTTGTTTTGAAGCTCTACCATAAAAAATTATTTGAATTAATTAAGACAGCTTGTAATTAATATGAAGTGAGTCATTCAACAGTTCTGGACTATTATGGTGCCTGAATCTCACAGAAAAGTTCAATAAAACTTTACAATAAGAATATTATTACTGTCTATAAAGTTTTATACTTAATCGAGAGCTTGTCCCTGAGCTTAAAGCAAATGGGAAAATGAAACTTTAAATGTATGATGAGTAAAAAACTTTTGCAAGAACTATAATACCTCAGTCTTAAAAAAATAAGAGACTGGGAATTGGGGATATAGCTCACAGGGCTGGGGGCTGCATATGTGCTACCCTGAGTTCCATCCTCTGGCACTGCACGACTCCCTGGCATAACTCTGGTGGTCCCTAAGCACTGGGTGGGGTAGCTGAGGTGGCCCATAGTATTGCCAGGTCTAGCAGTGCATTTCCAGGTTCCTTATGCTGAATTCTCAGAGCTTGGATAAGTCCATACCCTCTGGGAACTTCTTGGGTGGCTCATTATCACTATCACTATCTTCTCGTTAATCATCTGTTTGCTAGAGCGGGCACCAGTAATATCTCCATATGTCCTGTCTTGTGCTAGTAGAACACAAAGGCATCTGCTTGCTCCAGGAACATAAAGAGCTTCAAACCATTATATTAGGTCATGTGAATGACCTAATATAAATGTTACTGGTATTTGGCATATCAAATACTACACAAGCAGCTTGCCAGGCTTGCTGGGCGGGTGGCATACTCTTGTAGTCACCTCTAAATAAAGCAATTATTGATGAGCCGGGCTGTGATAGTCTGGTCTGCTGGGTGGAGTTGTGATGAGAGGGAAGTCCGGATGTGGAAAATGGCGCGCGCCATGGAGTAGGGGAGGGTGGTCTGGCTTGTTGTGAGGCTCTGCTGGGGTGGCAGGCCAGGGCTAGAACCCCGCCATGCCTCCCGGGCGCCTCATGAGCAGCTGGGCACAGGGAGAGCAAGTAGCAGCTCTGCCCCCATGTCTGAGAGTCTTTGGTTCAGCATACCTGGGCCGGATTGAAAAAAAAAAACTGTTGCAGGGTGGCTGTCAATGATCCGGGCTGTGATAGTCTGGTTTGCTGGGTGGAGTTGTGAAGAGAGGGAAGTCCGGATGTGGAAAATGGCGGGCCTCATGGAGTAGGGGAGGGTGGTCTGGCTTGTTGTGAGGTTCTGCTGCTGTGGCAGGCCATGGCTAGAAACCGCCATGCCTCCTGGGAGGCTCAAAGGAGAAAATAAAGACAAGGAGAATAGAAATGTATGTCCATGGGCATATATTACCAGACAATGGGAATAATTGCCAGTAATTATAGGGAGAATGACGATAAATTGAAATTAAGTAGATTATAGCCATCCTAATTTCATCTTCAAAGGAATATATGAAAAGTTAAATAACAGTTTTCAGGTTTGAAACTTTTAAACAGAAAAGATATTTTCCAAGAGTAATCTTATTTCCAACAAAAATGGGGGATTGATTTATTTCTTAAATATTTAGGTTATTTAAGTTCTGTTGATATTTCATCTGAAACAATTTTAGCAAAATGCAGTATCAGGGGCCGGAGCGATAGCCCAGCAGGTAGGGCGTTTGCCTTGCATGCGGCCAGCCTATGCTGACCCGGGTTCGATCCCTGGCATCCCATATGGTCCCCCGAGCACCATCAGGAGTAATTCATGAGTGCAGAGCCAGGAGTAACCCCTGAGCATCGCCAGGTGTGACCCAAAAAGAAAAAAAAAAAAATGCAGTATCAGTAATTATAAAGTTAGCATGATGTTTGATTTTTTTCTAAAGTAGTTGATGAGTTTGCTCAGTGAAAATTCACCCAGATATATATGTCACCATGAAAATTTTTTTTAATTTTTTATTTTTACAATTACAAAGATATACAATTAAAAAGTTCATATTTGGGTTTTGGTCATACAGTGTTCCGGCACCCATCCCGCCACCAGTGCCCATCTCCCACCATCAACGTCCCCAGTTCCCTCCCCCACTCCCCAGCCCTGCTCCATGGCAGGTTCTTTATTTCTTTCCGTTTCTCTCTCTTTCTCTTTTCCTTCCCTCCAGACTATGGATTACAGAACATACATTAAAGAGTTGTCATGTGTATCTTTTTGCCTCTATTTAATGCTCAGTTCTAGGTTGGCATTAGTACCCTCGACAATTGTTAGCACCCCTGTTCCATTTTCTGTCTTACCAAGCCTCTGACTCCCACACGTTTGTGATAATTTCCACCTTTGACAAGACCTCCTGATATATGTTTCACTTGACCTTGGATATTGGTATCATAATATGTACATATATATTTATGTTATGCAGATAAATGCAGTCATTCTTTGTCTGTCTCTCTCCTTCTGGCTAATTTCGCTCAACATAATCTTCTCCATGTCCATCCATTTATAGGCAAATTTTATAACTTCATTTTTCCTAATAGCTGCATAGTATTCCATTGTATAGATGTACCAAAGCTTCTTTATCCAGTCATCGATTTTCGGGCACTCTGGTTGCTTCCAGATTCTGGCTATTGTGAATAATGCTGCTATGAATATAAAAGTAGGGATGGTGTTTCCGCTGCGTATTTTTGGTTTCCCAGAGTAGATTCCCAGGAGTGGTATGGCTCGGTCAAATGGGAGTTCAATTTCTAGTCTTTGGAGGAATGTCCATATTGATTTCCAGAAAGGCTGTACCAGCCGGCATTCCCACCAACAATGGATGAGTGTCCCCTTTTCCCCACATCCACGCCAGCACTTGTTCTTGCTCTTTTGAATATGTGCCAGTCTCTGTGGTGTAAAGTGGTATCTCATTGTTGTTTTGATTTGCATCTCTCTGATGATTAGTGATGATGAGCATTTTTTCATATGTTTTTTGGCCATTCGAATTTCTTCCTTGCTGAAGTTTCTGTTCATTTCTTCTCCCCATTTTTTGATGGGGTTGTTTGTTTTCTTCTTGTAAAGTTCTACCAGTGCCTGATATATCCTGGATATTAAGCCCTTATCAGATGGGTATTGGGTGAATATTCTTTCCCATTCTGTGGACTGCTTTTGTATCTTAGTCACTGTTTCTTTTGAGGTGCAGAAGCTTTTTAGTCTCAGGTAGTCCCATATGTTTATCTTTTCTTCTAGTTGCTTTGTTAGTGATGTTTCACCTTTGAAGATGCCTTTAGCTTCAATGTTGTGGAGGGTTTTTCCTATATTTTCTTCAATGTACTTTATGGATTCAAGTCTGATATTCAGATCTCTAATCCATTTTGATCTGATTTTTGTGCATGGTGTTAGACACAGGTCCAAATTCATTTTTTTTACATGTCGCTGCCCAGTTTTCCCAACACCACTTGTTGAAGAGGCTTTCCTTACTCCATTTTGGACTCGTTGCACCTTTATCAAAGATTAAATGATCATATGTTTGAGGTTGGGTGTCAGGATACTCAATTCTATTCCATAGGTCCACAGGTCTGTTTTTCTTCCAATACCATGCTGTTTTAATTACTACTGCCTTGTAGTACAGTTTGAAGTTGGGAAAGGTGATGCCTCCCATCTTCTTTTTCCCGAGGATTGCTTTAGCTATCCTTGGGGGGTTTATTGTTCCATACAAATTTCAGGAGTTGTTGGTCAATTTCTTTGAAGAATATCATGGGTATCTTTATAGGGACTGCATTGAATCTGTACAGAGCTCTAGGGAGTATTACCATTTTGACAATGTTGATTCTCCCCATCCATGAGCAGGGAATATGTTTCCATTTCCTTGTGTCCTCTTTTATCTCTTGGAGCAGTGTCTTGTAGTTTTCTTTGTACAGGTCCTTTACACACTTGGGTAGGTTGATTCCTAGGTATTTGATTTTCTGTGGCACAATTGTGAATGGAATTGTTTCCTTAATATCCCTTTCTTCTCTTTCATTATTTGTATATAGGAAAGCCACCAACTTTTTGGTGTTGATTTTGTAACCTGCTACTCTACTATATGCATCTATTGTTTCTAGGAGTTTTTGGGTAGAGAGTTTAGGGTTCTCTAGGTATAATATCATGTCATCTGC
Organism: Cryptotis parvus; assembly: GCA_021461705.1. Classification (NCBI taxonomy): domain Eukaryota; kingdom Metazoa; phylum Chordata; class Mammalia; order Eulipotyphla; family Soricidae; genus Cryptotis; species Cryptotis parvus. Next base: position 63,105 of record JAJIBD010004699.1, on the reverse strand, counting down.
AAATAATGATATCTTTACTTCTTCCTTGCCTATCTGGATGCCCTTGATGTCCTTTTCTTCTCTGATTGCTATGGCAAGTACTTCCAGTACTCTATTGAATAAAAGGGGTGAGAGTGGGCAACCTTGTCTTGTCCCTGATCTCAGGGGGAAGGCTTTCAACTTTTCCCCATTGAGAATGATGCTCGCTGTGGGCTTTTGGTAGATGGCTGTAACTATCTTGAGGAAAGTCCCTTCAATTCCCATTTTCTGGAGGGTTTTAATCATGAATGGGTGCTGGATCTTATCAAATGCTTTCTTTGTGTCTATTGATAGGATCATATGGTTTTTATTTTTTTTTTTATTGATATGATGCATTATGTTGATTGACTTGCGAATGTTGAACCATCCTTGCATTCCCGGGATGAATCCTACTTGGTCATGATGTATAATCTTCTTGATGAGTCTTTGGATTCTGTTTGCTAGTATTTTGTTGAAGATCTTAGCATCCGTGTTCATCAGGGATATTGGTCTGTAGTTTTCTTTCTTTGTGTTGTCTCTCCCTGCTTTGGGTATCAGGGTGATTGTGCCTCATAGAAGCTGTTTGGGAGTGTTTCTGTTTCTTCTATTTCCTGGAAGAGCTTGAAAAGGACTGGCAGTAGGTCCTCCTTAAAGGTTTGGTAGAGTTCACTAGGGAATCCGTCTGGACCTGGGCTTTTGTGTTTGGGCAGACTTTTAATTACTGTTTCTATTTCCTCGATGGTGATGGGTTTATTCAGGTATTGGAGGTCTTCTTGTTTCAGCCGTGGGAGGTTATAGGACTTCAGGAATTGATCCATTTCTTCTAGATTCTCATGTTTCACGGCATACAGGCTCTCAAAGTAATCTCTGATGATCTTTTGGATTTCTGTGGTTTCTGTTGTGATGTCACCGCTTTTTATTCCTGATTCTGTTTATTTGGGTTCTCTCTTTCCCTGTCCTTACAAGTCTTGCCAATTGGTTTGTCACCATGAAAATTTTTTATTATTTTTATTATTGAGAGAGCACACCTGGTGTGACTTACTCCTGTCTCTGCATTTAGGGATTTCTCATGCAAGTTTTGGAGGACTTTATGGGATGCTGGGAATTGAATTTGAGTTGACCACATGGAAGGCAAGTGCCCTACTACTGTACAGTCAGTCTGGCCCCATGATTTCTTTTTAAATTCTTTTCTTATTGAGGTACTGTAGCTAACAATAACATTAAAGTCATTTTATAGTACAGATCACTACTGTACTGTACTGTAATTCCCTCCACCAGGATGCACCATTCTTTTTCAGGAATTTTTTTTGAGACATTGTGATTTACATAGTTATTCATAATAGAGTTCTTTCAGGCATACAGAATTCCAACACCAATTCCACCCTCAGTGTCCCCTTCCTGCCCCCATTATCCTTATGTTCTCCCTGCCTCCCAGCCTACCCCATTGGCAGACATATCACTGTCACTGTATCACTGTCTTCCTGTTCATCATCGATTCACTCAAGCAGGCACTAGTAACATCTCCATATGACCTGTCTCATGCAAGTAGAGCCCAAGGGTTCTACTTGCTCCAGCACCTGCTTGCTCCAGGACCTGCTTGCTCCAGGAACATAAAGAGCCTCAAACCATTCCATCAGGTCATGGGAATGAGGTCTATAATTGTTACTGGTATTTGGCATATCAAATACGACACGGGTAGCTTGCTGGGCTCTGCCGTGTGGGTAGCATCTTTGATCTTGTAGTCATCTCAAAATCCAGCATTTATTGATGAACTGCTGCACGAGCCGGGCTGTGATAGGCTGGTCTGCTGGGTGGAGTGCTGATGAGGGGGAAGTTCAGATGTGGAAAATGGAGGCCCTCATGGAGTGGGGGTCGTCTGGCTTGTTGTGAGGCTCTGCTGGGGTGGCAGGCCAGGGCTAGAACCTGCCATCCCCTCCAGAGCGCTTCATGAGCGGCTGGGCACAGAGAGAGCCAGTAACAGCCCTGCCCCATGTGTGTGAGTCTCAGACATAGAACAAATTTATTTCCTATCTTTTGGTTCAATAAAACATAAAGAAATGGCAAATAGAGTTATCAGAAGATAAATCAATAAAAGTCAATTTGTGATGCTGAATTGCAATATGTTTTTAATTTCTTGTAATCTAGTAGAGGGGCAGTTACATGCATCATTAATGAGTGCCATACTCAGAGCCACATGTTGGAAAATTTCTTATGTCCTTTAAAGGTGCTCCTTTACCATTTCTTTGAAACTGGTCTCAAGAAGAAGGGAGGCATCACATTCCCCTCCTTCAAACTAAACTGCAAAGCAGTAGTAAAAAAAAAAAAGCATGGCATTGTAATAAAGACAGACTCTCACACCAATAGAGTTGAATATATTGACATACACCCTTAGTTATATGATCACTTAAATTTTGATGGGGAGCAAGAAATATGAAGTGGAGCAAGGAAAGCCTTTTTGACAATTGGTGCTGGGAAACTGGTCCAGTTTTAATTCTTTTTTGCATTCACACATGCAAAAACAATAAAAAAGAGAAAGAACTCTGACCTCTAGCTTACCCTGAGATCAGATCAAAATGGATTAACAACCTGAATCCATAAGGCACATAGAAGAAAATGTAGCAAAATCCTCCACAACATTGAAGCTAAAGGCATCTTCAAAGATGAAAAACCACTAAGGAAGTGGAAGCAAAAATAAAAAAAATGGAACTACATTAAACAAAGAAGCTTCTACACATCAAAAGAAATGGTGACAAAGATACAAAGACAGCCCACAGATTGGAAAAGAATTATTTACCCAGTACTCATCCAATAAGGGGTTAATATCCAAGATACACAGGTAGAACTTCACAAGAAAAAATAATTTCAACCTCATCAAAAAATGAATAGAATGGAGAAGAAATGAATAGAAACTTCCTCAGTGAAGAAATCCAGATGACCAAAAGGCATATGAAAAAATGTTCTTCATTGCTAATCATCAGGGAGAGGCAAACCAAAATAATAGTAAGATACTATCTAATACCACAGAGGTGGGCACACGTTCAAAAGACCAAGAACAGCCAGTGTTGGCGTAGATGTGGGGAGAAAGGGACTCTCATTCATTGTTGGTGGGAATGCTGACTGATCTAGCCATTTTGGAAAACAATATGGACATTCCTCCAAAAACTAGATATTGAGCTCCAATTTGACCCAGCAATACCACTACTGGGAATGTACGCTGGGGGCCCAAAAACATACAGCGGAAACACCACCTTCAATTCTATGTTCATTGCAGCACTATTCTCAATAGCCAGAATCTGGAAACCACCTCAGTGCCTGAGAAGAGAAGAGTGGATAAAGAAATTATGGTACATCTACACAATAGACTACTATGTAGCTGTTGGGGAAAAATGAAATCATGAAATTTGTCTATAAATGGAGAGTATCATTCTGAGTGAAGTTAGTCAGAAGAAGGACAGATATAGAATGACCACATTCATATCTGCAATATAAGAAAATAGTATGGGACTACTATCCAAGGCAAGGCAAAACAGGCCAGGAGGACTCATTAGGGCTTGGAATCTACACAAGTATGTGTAGGGTGGAGGGTAGGTAAGATAGCAAAGGGACCAACTTGACAATAATAGAGAAATAGTAGCACTAGACTAAAACTGAATATATATTCAGTAAAGGGATCTATATCTATATCTATCTATCTACTATCTATCTATCTATCTATCTATCTATCTATCTATCTATCTATCTATCTATCTATCTATCTATCTATCTATCTATCTATCTATCTATCTATCTATCTAAAACAGCCCTTTAGTGTCTGCATTGCCAACCACAATGCACTAAAGGAGAGAGAAAGAGTGAGAGAGAAGGGAAGTGCCTGCTGTAGAGGCAGGTTGTGGGCAGAGGGGTGGGAGGAAAACTGGGACGTTAGTGTTGGGAAATGTGCACTGGTGGAGAGATGGTGTTGGAACACTGCATGACTAAAATTCAATCATGAACAGTGTTGTAATGGTTTATTGTACAGTGATTCAATTAAAAAAAAAAAGAAAAATCCTTGTTTCAAGACTTGGAATTCCCTAGGCTGTTGCCAGTCCATGAAGCTCTGTTTAGTTCCCTCAAATCTTAATGACAATCTCTTTGGATAGAGTATTCTTGGTGAAGTGTTCATTTCCTTGAGGTTTTATTTTATTTTTTGACCTTTTACAAAGCTGTTCATGATTGGGTTTTAGGACACAGTGTTCTAACACCCATCTCCACCAGTGCACATTTCCCAACACCAGTGTCCCTAGTTTTTCTCCCCACACCTTCATTGAATTTTTGTACTATATCCTTCCATACTCTTCTGACTCTTAAGAGTCTCATTTGGTGGTCTGATTCACATTTTTTCCCTTGTATATGTTCCTTTTTTTGGATCTTGCTCCATTCAAAATTCTGTGTGTACAGTTTCGGTCATTTTGAGTATAATGTATCCTAGAGTTTTCCTAGTTGGGTCTATTTTCACTGGGACTCTTCAGGCCTCATGATTTTGATGCCTGTAATCCTCAACTCTGAGAAGTTCTTATCAATAATTTCTTTTAACTCTTGTTCCTTCATCACATTTACTTTCCTGTTCTTCAGGGACCCTGATGATTTATCTCATAGTTCTCTGGTGTGCTGTTGTGTTCATTTCTTTCAGACTATTTTCCACCTTTTGCTGTTTCCTAGTTGTTTCTTCCTTCTCATCTTTGAGCTCCTCAATCTTTTGCTCAGCTTCTGTGATTCTCATTTCAGATCATCTAATGACTTTTTTTAATATCACCCACCATGTTCTTCATTTCTATCATTTCTGACAGTTTTTTCATTTTCTTTTTTCCCTTTTTTATTGAAACACCATGATTTACAAAGTAAAAAGGTTTTCATAATACTGCTGATCAACACCACTCCCACCACCAGTGTGTTCCCACCACCAAAGACCCTCATTTCCCACCGACCCCAATCCCCCTGCCTGCTCCCTCAGCTGTCACTAATTATGTTGACCATTAAAGCACTTACATGGCAATATTATTGATGAATCCATTTTCTTCTGTATTGTTGGTTATGGGAGAATCTGGCCAAATTCTGTTCTTGAATTTACTTTCTGAGTTTCTAGAACGTGGTTGGTTTCCACTAGTTTGATGTCCCGCATCGCCGCAAAATGGCCATGCAACACGGGAGAGCCGGATGGCAGCTCTCCCCTGTGTCTGAGTCTCTGCATGATGGCCGACAGCCCGGAGGCAGTTTGTGGGCAGGTCCACCAGGCCTCCTGTATGGAACAGAAGTGGGGAAGGGGGAACCCCCAGCTCCATTCCATGAAAGCCTGGTGACTTTCACTGCCAAGAACTGCCTACCTGGGCTTGAAATTGGCTGCTCTGTTGTGTGGGCCTCTGGTGAGCTGGGCTTGAAATTGGCTCTCTCTTTGGTAGGGCTCTGATGAGCTGTGGAGTCCGTACACTGAAAATGGCTGTGGTTATGGTGAGGGAGTTTCCTCTGGATGTTCTGCAGTTTTTTCATTTTGACTCTCAGATTTTCTTTTTCTTTTTGCTTTTTGGGTCACACCCGGCAATGCTCAGGGGTTTCTCCTGGCTCTGTACTCAGGAGTAACTCCTGGCCATGCTCGAGGGACCATATGGGATGCCGGGGATAGAACCCGGGCTGCGTGCAAGGCAAACGCCCTACCCGCTGGGCTATCGCTCGGTCCCTTGACTCTCAGACTTTCTTGTGCTTTGTTGACTTCCTGTGCTATAGTTTATTTGAACTCATTGAACATCCTTAGTGTCACCAAATATACTGAGAATTTATTGGTGGTATTTACGTCTTCTGTGATGTTTTTTGCTCCTTGAGCTTGATGGGCTCCTACATGTTTTTCCCATTGGTTTTTCAGTGTTTTTGTTGTGTGTGTGTGGGTGGGGGGGAGGTCTTTGCAGTGTCCTTGTTTCCCCCGACCACCACCACCTCCCAAAGATACTAAGGGATTAAGTGGAGATTGCATCTGTCTTCTCTACCCATCCTCATAGAATAACAGGAGAAAAATAGCTGAGCAGCATGTTATTTGTTGTGTAGATACGTTGCTTCAGGAACTGTGGTGTGGTCCTGTAATATGGTGCTGGTAGGGTGTGGAGGATGCTGGGACCACCCAGAAGGGAAGAACTCTGCTTCCTGTTCTGTAATAAGCCAAGTGATAGCTCTAGTGTGGGCCAGGCCTCACCTGGGATGGTGGAGCAGCAAGCAAAGGTCCCGCTGTGATTCTGTTTTAAAAAAGACAGTGCCAATCACAGTGATATCACATGAAGAAAGTGTCAGTAAACTGATGATGATGCAGAATTACGCTGCTTACGTAGTCAAGAGAATTGTTTAACGTGGCAGTACCTTCAATTGAAAATAACAAAGAAAGAGGTCAGTTTTAAAAAACATCAGTTAATTTTCTGCCATTAAAGCAGAAATAGTTACAACAAATTCTGTTGGTAACATTACATTTTCTAAATTTAAAACATTGTGATTTTAGTACAACTGAGCTTTTCAATGACTGTCCTGAGAAGACATTAGCCATTAAAAGATACCTTAAAATATGCCCCCCATGTGTCTGAGACCTTGGATTTACCCCTCTCACCCCACCTGCATATGCACACCCCCACCCCAAACAATGTTATAATGTGGGTAGGGCACACATTTTTTCCTTTGGCAAAAGGAACTGGATCCAGGTCAGTTTACAATAGCATACTTCAGTTTCTCCCCCTGACCTTTGCTATTATCACAATTTTCTATGTGCTATATGTCTCAAATATATATAAGTGCTTTATGTCTCATAGATATATATCTATATCTATACATATACATATCTATACATATACATATATATGGTATATATAGATATCTATATCTATACATATACATATCTATACATATACATATACATATATACATATACATACATATACGGCAGAGCCTGGCAAGCTACCCGTGTCGTATTTGATATGCCAAATACCAGTAACAATTATAGACCTCATTCCCATGACCTGATGGAATGGTTTGAGACTCTTTATGTTCCTGGAGCAAGCAGGTGCCCTTGGGCTCTACATGCATGAGACAGGACATATGGAGATGTTACTGGTGCACGCTCGAGTGAATCGATGATGAACGGAAAGACAGTGATGCAGTGATACAGTGATATATCTATATAGATATATATCTCATATATAGATATATATCTCATAGATAGATAGATAGATAGATGATAGATAGATAGATAGATAGATAGATAGATAGATAGATAGATAGATAGATAGATAGATAGATAGATAGATAGATAGATAGATAGATAGATAGATAGATAGATAGATAGATAGATAGATATGAGACATATATACCTGGGTGTCAGGGAACGTCGCCGGGGTCCCCGACAGTGTCAGGACAGAGGTTGTCTTCTACCTCCGAGGACGCGGGAGAAAGATGAAAACTCACGAGTCCGGTGCAGTTCCAAAAATGGCTTTTAATAGTACAAAAGCTCTTCCACAGCAATCCAATATAATGAACAAACTCTAGCTCTGGTCCGAACTTAGACCATACAAAAGAGCCTAAGTCTCCCATCAAAGAGAGAGGATGTCACCCGAGCTGAGTCCTACCCAGAAGGAACAAAAGGCCAAAGCCAAAAGCCAAGCAGGAGCCAAAAGCTGAAGGCTGAGGAACCAAAAGGCAAAAGGTGAAGGGGCCTCAAGTCAGCCCCTTATATACATCAAAGTAATCCAATCGGGAGGTTGTCATGCCAACAAAGAACCCTAAACAGAGTGTAGTGCCACACCCTATTGCAGGTATAAACAAAGGTTACACCAAGGACTAATCCTGAGATTATCTCTTATGTAAAACACTGGAGAGAGAGGGGGCTGATATAAAGTAATGCATCTTAACTTCATGAGCTTCATGTAATCTAGATGGTACCCACAAGGTCCTTATTATTATCTGCACCAGGGTGATTCTGAGTATCTTGTTCTCATGTAGTGAAAGAGTCATACTCGCCTGCTTAGAGCAAACTAGTATGATCCTTCCTATAGTCTTCCTTTAGTCTCAGCGTAGCCAGGGTGGTAGTCTCCTGGTAAATTCTAACTGTCCCACGTTGGGTGCAGTGGGTATAAAGAGGAGCTGTGCCCAATCTAGAAAACATAGAAGTCTTAGTAGATGTATAAGTCAGAAGTTATTCAATCAAGGTGACTTCTGTAACTGCCACACCCTCTAGCAGTGTTTACATAGAAGAGAGATCTCATTAGAATGAACATTGGCTTAAATAAGATTAAGCTGGGAGTGAGCAAAACAACAAAACTCCCAGATTAGCTAAACATGTCTCCAACACCTGGGCCCTACAAAAAAACAGGATGAGAAGGCTATTTGGGCAGCCCAAAGAGGAATTGAAAGAGTTATGTTTAGAGTATCACACTTCACTCAAGTAAGAGAAGAAATCTAGAGTTTTGACTGCCGTCAACGATCAAGAATCAAGGATGTTTTCTTGTTTGCCAAGATGATGAAAATCAGGTGGGCATGACATGTAACGTGATTTAGGGATGGTCACTGGACTAGAACTGTTACTGACTGGATTCCATGGGACGTCAAAAGATCACGTGGCCGCCCACCTACGAGATGGTAAGACTTCTTTGTCAAAAACCTGAATGAACAGTTTGAGGCTCTTCATGTTCCTGGAGCAAGCAGATGCCATTGGGCTACACTTGCATGCGGCAGGGGAAATGGAGACATTATTGGTGCCCATTTGAGCAAATCGATGAACAACAGGAAGATAAGTGATAAGTGATATGTCTCATTCTATTACTATATAGTAATTATGGCATGAGTAATAGTAATATACTACCATGTAGTAATATACTATTGCTATAGTAATATATGATAGTAATAGGAATATACTATTACTCATACCATATTACTATTTTTTAAAATAATTGTCTTTAATGTTATTTGGGGAGGAGGAGAGTTTGGGGCTAGAACTGGTGGTGCTCAGAGTTTACTCCTGGCTCTGTGCTTAGGGATCATTTCTGTTGGGGGTAAGGGAGACCATAATGTGCTGCTGGGAATCCAACAGGTCGACTGTATACAAGGCAGGTGCCTAAACCCATGTGCTGTCTCTCCAGCCACTTTTCTTCATGGGAAAAGAGGGCAAGTATGACATAGGATCATTGTGTGTTTATTTGGAGAATTGAATTTGCGCGGAAAGCCAGCATTTTAGCTTGTATTTGAAAATTGTATTTTGTCTGATTTATTAAGACACTTTCAACATACAATGCTGTTACTCCTGTTGCCTATTCATAAAAAGAAGTTTCACTTATAATGATCTTATGGCACCACTAAAGTTAACCAACTATGTTCTAAATTTAAAGTACTTCAGCAGATAATGTGTGTGTTTAATGAGTTTTAAAAAATGCTTCACTCTGGAGAGATAGTGCAGTGGGTAGGATTCTCGCTTTGCATGAATCCAAACCCGGGTTTGATCACAGGCATCACATATGTTCCTCTGAGCCCTGTCAGGAGTGATCTGTGACCACAGAGCCAGGAGTAAGCCCTGAGCACCGTCAGGTGTGTCCCTCAAACAAGCAAATAAAACTGCTTTAACTGAATCAGTGTGTAGCCATTTTTCATGCTTGTGTTACCGAATTTAGATGGTAGCAGCAGAATATGAGGTGCATAGATTCTGATGTAAGAGTTTAGCATTTGCTTAGTAGTGGTTCATCCCCACTCCCCACCCCCTGTCTCCAAGAGAAAGTTCTAATGGCAGCATAGCATCTTATAATCCTTTGCTGGATGAGCTCTTATCTTATAATCCATAGCATTTTATAATCCTTTGCTGGATGACAAGGATCAAATTGACTGTGTGTAGGGGCATGGTACCCCGCCTTGATATAAGCTGAGTCTGTGGACTCTATCGACTTTGACCTATCCTTGGAAGAAAGGGACTAGCTCCTGGCTTTCAGCTGTGGTAGGACAAGGTGGGAATTCTATTCAAACAGTTTCCATGACTATAAAATTTCACACAGAACTTTTGAAAATGTGGTAGCAACAATATATCAGAATTTTTTGAATTGCTGTTGGCATTATTAATAAATTTGTTGAAATTAAGTGATTGTGCCAATGGCGTTTTATCTCAGCCTATAGTGCTGCTAGATTTTGTTGAATGATTAAGTAAACACTGGATATCATTTCCTTCGCTTTTTCTTAAACAGGCTGATAGAATTAAATTAGTATTGTTTTGATTACATGAATCAAATAAAGTCTCAGCAGAGCATATCATTAAAAAAATGGTTCTGTTCCAAAGTGTTTATGAACTTGAACGTGTTCTTAATTCTCTGTCTGCTCCTGTCATATCTGTGGCGCTTATTCACATCTCTCCCACATGCTAAATTATGTGTATATAGAAAAGTGCATAAAACACAGATGTGCGATTAATCACAAAGCTAACATCTGTGTAGCTGCTACCCAGATTGAGATATAAATGTTGCCAGAATGTCACCTCCTTGGCCCGTTTATAACTTTCCTTCTCTTCCCTCTCATGTAATCCATCCACGCTGATAAATACTCTTATTTATCTGTATTTTTTACTTGCTGATTATGTATAAGTTTAATTTTTACTTCTTAACTTTTAAAAAGTAACACATGGTGACTATTTTTTGGCTTATTCAGTCATATACTGGTGATCCTTCTTTGTTGTTTTATATAGCTGTGATTTGCTCATACTATGCTGTCTAAAATTTTATTATGTAAATTGACCACATTTTATTGAGTGTAATGTTGTTCAGCATTAGGTTGTCTTTAGGCCTTAGCGGCTATGAATTGTGCTGCTGCAGGCAGTTTTGTTACATGTCATCACCCATTCCTGTTGGGTGGATCCTTGGGAACCGCATTCAGCCTACACATACTGTGTAGTTTTTGAGCCCTCTTCCTCCGGGTTGTTTGACTGTTGTGAGTTAGCTTTAGACTGTTGATTATTCGGGAGCCTGAGCAGTAGAAGAGCACTCATGGCACTTGCTTTGCACAGGACTGACTCGGGTTCCATCCCGGTGTCCCATATGGTGCCCCAAGCACTGTCAAGAGAGGCTCCTGTGTGCAGATCCAGGAGGAATCCCTGAGCACTGCTGGCTGTGACCCAAAAACAAAACAAAAGACTTAATTATTTGTAAGCTGAGGGGATTCTTTTAGAGACTTTAAGGGCGTTATATCTACTTCCTTGATTTTATTTATTTATTTATTTTTGCTTTTTTTTGGGGGGTCACACAATGCTCAGGGGTTTCTCCTGGCTCTGTACTCAGGAATTACTCCTGGCGGTGCTCGGGGGACCATATGGGATGCCGGGATCGAACCCGGGCCAGCATGGGCCGGCCGCAGGCAAGGCAAACGCCCTACCCACTGGGCTATCGCTCTGGCCCTACTCCCTTGATTTTTATCTGCACTTCCAGACTATATTATTTTTGGATAGTGCTTTGTCACCTGAGAAACCCAAAATGAGAGATAGTTACATTTTCCAAGTCAGCAAGGTTAGTTCCTCTTTATTCCTTTAAAGTTTTGCTTGTAACTCATCAGTTTTTTTCGTTAGTTAAAACATCCAGCTGATTTTCGGCCTTCTGCCTGGAACTCTCAAGTAAATCCAAATATTTATTAACATGTTTAGGCTTTCGATAGAAAAAAATTGTTGTCAGTTGTTTTGTTACCATTTAGTTCAGTCTCCATTTAAAACGGTATTTGCACTTTTCAGTTTTACTACAGATTGCAAACCTGAAGTCACTGTTTGGTTTCAACTCTGTATCTATGGGGGCTAAGAATGTGACATACAAAGCACCTGGCCTTTGCGTATGATATTCTGGGTTGATTCCCAGCACCCCTCTCAGCCCTTCTCCCCAAAAAAAACATTCAAGTGTGTCTGTATATATGCACATTTTTAAATGATGGCAGTACCTCACTTCTGATGTCATTACTGAACCATTCTATAATTTAGTGGTTTAAAACAGTGGCCTTTTTTATTATTATTGTTCTGAATCTTGGTGGCAGGTAGGACTAAACCTACTTGTGTGACAGCATTTGACTGGTGGCAGGCAAGTTTGAGAAGACTTTCTTTCCTGCACTGCCTGGTGAGTAGGCCTAGAACTCCCTCCACTTAGCAGGTTAGCGTAGGGTTGTTCACTGGGTTCAGAGCAAATTTTGGGAGGACAGGAAATATAACTGACTTGAAGTTGCTTTCAAGCAAGTTCCTTTAGTCAGCATAAAATGACCAGGCTTAATGAGTAGGGAAATAAATTTTTGTATTTTTAGACTACAGCTGGTGGAGTCCAAGGATCACCCCCTGGCTCTGCTCAGGGATCACTCCTGACTGGGCTCAGGGGACTGTATGAAGTTGGGATTGAATACAGGTCAAATGCAAGGCAAGAGTCCTACCTGGAAAAAGTATTTTTCTAATTATTGATGGAAGATGCTCTGGAGCCACATTTCAGAAGTAATGTCCATAATAAAAGGTGTCATTTTTGTAATAATATACCGTTTTTGCAGTAACAAATATAGATATTTGTTACTATATATATAGTAACAAATAGTTACTATATATATAGTAACAAATATATAGTTACTATATATATATCTATAGTAACAAATATCTAATATATCTATATATAATCATATATAGATATATTATTTAAAAGTTGCTGTACAGCTTATACTATCAGTCCTTATTTGTCAATTATCAGAACTTAGTGATGAATTTTTTTTAACCTAGCCATGTTTTTGAGTGTCGTGTAATACTCTGGGTGATTTTAACTATTATTTTCTTGATTGCAAGTAAGATGGATTGTTATTAACTTTTCTTTGTTGTGGTTTAATTTTGGGCCCCACCTGGTGACGCTCAGGGATTACTCCTGAAACTGTGCTCAGGGATCACTGGCGGGGCTTGAGGGATCATATGAGGTGCCAGAAATTGAGTCCGTGGCTGCATGCAAACAACCCACTCCCTTTTTCTTTTTCCTTTTTTTTAAGCTGTTCCTTTGAAAGTGCTTTTAAGAAGGAGGGAAGGAACAGCCATCAAAGACTGAGTTTAGTTCCCTGCTCCACCATTTCTCCTGTGTCTAAAAGTATTATTATGTTGTTACTCCATAATGTTTCTAAGCAAACACTTTTTTTTTCTTTTTTGGGTCACACCCGACAATGCTCAGGGGTTACTCCTGGCTCTGTACTCAGGAATTACTCCTGGAGGTGCTCGGGGGACCACCATATGGGATGCCGGAGATCGAACCCGGGCTGGCATGGGCCAGGCGCGTGCAAGGCAAACGCCCTACCTGCTGGACTATAGCTCCAGCCCCACAAATACTTTTTTAAAGGTGTTTAAAAAAGGATTTTTTTGTCATCTTATTCTAGTTAATCCTTTATGGAGTTTGATTTTAATCTTTCATTCCAGGAGTGGAATTATTCATTCTTTTATTTGCAGTTTTAGTTTCATGAATCCAACACATTTTGGGTTGAGCATCTAAAGTTTCAGGGATTAAGGTACAGTATGGAAGAACTTGGTAAAAGAAGTGTCATTTGCTTGTACACACCTATGGTTTCCCTGAGGGCTGACTAATTTGTTGGCAATTTAGTTGTGTTTGACACCTAACAGGTGCTAACATCTTTTGCTCTCTGTCACAGGGAATTAAGGGTATAGGTCACCATGTTCATTAATTAAGTCTTGGAAATGTTTCCTCCAGCTGATCATTCACATCTGACATGAATTTGTCATCTGTTCCTTTAATTGCCCTGCTTCTACCTTTGTCCCCTGTAGATTATTTTTCACATGACAGTAATAGAACATCATTCAGCTTTGTATTATTTTTCTGCTCATTGTATATCCCAGTGGCCTTAAGCACAACTTGCTAAGTTCTAACCCTATGCTGATTCTTTCAGGATCTAACTCGATGTTGCCTATTTACGCTCCATCTGTCACTGTTTCCCTCCTGTTCTAAATGGTCTAATCATAGAGTGACCTTCAATATGTTCATATCTCATGGCCTTTGCATTTCTGTTTCCCTTTCTAGAATCATCAATCCCTTGCTAATCCACATGGATTCCTTCTTTCCATTAAAGACAGTTTTCAAATATTTTATCTCACATATCTCATTAATAGGACATTAGAGAGGTCTCTCAAATGTCTTATCTCTAACATCTTAATTATCTTATCAGAGAAAGGCCTTCTCTGAACAGGTTATACATAATTGCAGCATTGTCCTGTCACTCTCCCCTGGACTTTCCTTTTGTGTATAGAACTCCCTAGCATATTGTGTATTAATATGTTTACATATTAATTTTCTGTACCCCCTGCCCTAGAAAGTAACTTTATGAGAGTGGGACCTAGCTTAAAATGGTGTGTGAAAGTTCAGTTTGTAAAAATCTTTAAACACTGTAATTTACAGAGTTGTAATAATACAGGGTGTTTGATTTTTCTAGGCATGTCCTAGTTTCCTACCTACCCCCCAGTCCTGCTCCCTTAGGAAGCAAGAAATAGTTTATGGTATATTGCTTGTTACAACACACACTACAACAATCAAATTACTCTTACAATAGTAATTCCAAAGTGGAGTTGTTGTGGAACATACTCGCTGGCCCTCTGAGGCTGTACACATTAGCTGTGGTGTCAGCACACTGACTGCACTGCTCGTCATTATTGCACACATGGCATTGCCCACCCAGCCTTCAAGCCTGGCACACAATAATTTACTTTATATTGCTTTTTACAAGGACTTATCAGAAAATAGATCAGTAAAAGTCAATTTGTGATAGTTATATCTCACAGTGGTGCTACTAAAGTCATTGTCTGAGGACTTACTGAACTGGTTGGTACGAGTTGAACCTTATGTAAATGTTACTGTTTTTGCCTACTGAGTCTGGTATTCTATGCAACTTTCCAATCAGATTTGCTGTGTAGAAAATTGGAAGTGTGGCACAGCTGCATATATAGTCGTGTGTTCCAGAACTGAAACAGTTTGGTGGCTTGATGAGATTGAGTTGTAGAGCAGGGTTGTTTCTATGCCAAAAAAATGTCATGTGGATCGGGCTTGCAGGCCTTCTGGCACGGAGGTTAGGGCATTGGGAGGCTGGGGGAATTTTCTTGCCCCATTCTGGCCAGAATTCTCAGCTTGGATTGGTCTACCTGGGAGATTAAATTGTTTGGTGTTCTTTTTGAGATTAGTTGTGGAACTGGGCCATTTATATGCTAGACAGTGTCAAAATTCCAATTACTTTTATATTTTAAATAAACAAGTGTGGTTATTTTAATATTTTTCACTTACAGTTTTAAAATGCTAAGTTGAATAATAATAGTAAAAGAGAGGGCCGGAGCAATAGCCCAGCGGGTAGGGCGCTTGTGCCTTGCACGCGCCCGGCCCATGCCGCCCCGGCCGGGTTCGATCCCCGGCATCCCATATGGTCCCCCAAGCACCACCAGGAGTCATTCCTGAGTGCAAAGCCAGGAGAAATCCCTGAGCATCGCCAGGTGTGACCCAAAAAATAAAAAAAATAATAGTAAAAGAGAAACTTTTACCAAGAGACATATCGGAAATGTTTTGACATCATGAAGAACAGTTTTGAGTTCTGAGCACATTTGGTCATGTTGATAATATTAAAGATCTTCCTATGAATGATGACATTGAGAATAAGCAATTACATTTCTGAATTTAGAAATAAAGTAGTCTAAATTAGGTTTAGGTTATAGGTGGATAATATTTTTCCCATGCCTTGAACTTTGTAAGGATTTTTTCCCCAGGAAGAATCAGGAAATTTTTAAGGATTTTAAAGCAATATTTGTTATTTTAAACAAGCATTTATTTTTAAAGCTGGCTATACAGGCTCTGTTTTGAGTAGGGCATTTGTATTTCAATGGACAATTGAAAGTTTTAATTTAAAACTATCTTAATATATTAACATTTCCTTTTAAAATGGATTTGAGAATTTATAAGCTTATACGATTTAATAAATGTAACATTTAAAATAGTCATTTGTTTCATCAGTGATTTCAGATCATTGGAGGGTAGTTCTCCAACTCTGCTTTATATCACTTCCCCTTCCACCAATAAAAATATCTCAGATTGAAGTATGGGGTTTGTTTTATTTTTTATTAATTAGAAACACTTTGGTGTACTTGTTAGCTGTATCTGTTTGAATACCAGTTGTCTACAGTAGGATGATAATCTTTGATGAGTTTTAGCTAAATCTGTATCTCAGAGATAATAGCTGCCATTTATTAAATATTTAATGTGTGCTAATGCTAAAATATCTTACTCCTTCCAGTAGCTATGAAGTAGATGCTATTTTTCATTTTCATTCTAGAAATGGTTTGCTGAGAAAGATTATTTAATAAGTAACTGAGCAGATATCCAAATAGTTGTACCTCACTTAAGTCCAATCACTTGTATCACTTGTTTTCCCATTGTTCATCGATTTGTTTGAGTGGGCGCCAGTAATGTCTCCATTTGTTGGGAATGAGGTCCATTATTGTTACTGTTTTTGGCATATCGAATATACCATGGGTAGTTTTCCAGGCTCTGCCATGGCTCTGGGTTCATCCCAGGGGCCCAGTCCTTTCCTATGTCAGACTATCAGCCATCCAGGGCCCAATGGGGCAGAGGCCCTGGGTATAGACAGAAAAATCTAAGAAAATATTGCATTTAATTGCATTTTAATATTTAAACATTCACTAGAGCATTTAAACTTAAGCTATAGCAGATACTAGAAATCTCCCACAACATTTTTCAAAATTCATTACCCATATATATCCATCAGTATTGCCAGTTTACTGCCACTTAGAAAGACCTAGAACTGGATGCTTAAGGATTTGCAAGCTAGCAAATTTTATGCATAAATTAATGCAACTGACATAAAATATTCATCCGATCATGCTTTCTGCAACTGTATAAGTACTAGGTGTAAATTTTCAAGTATAGAGGCTCATACTACCACTACTACTACAACACCTATTATTTTCTTTTTTCAGTTTTAATATATTTTATTAGATCACCATGAGATAAACAATTACAAAAATGTTCATGTTTGGGTTTCGGGTCATACAGTGTTCCAGCACCCATCCCTCTACAAGTGCCCATTTCCCACCACCAATGTCCCTGATTCCCTCCCTTTCCCCTAGCCTGCCTCTATGGCAGGCTCTTTTCTATCTCTCTCTCTCTCTCTCTCTCTCTCTCTCTCTCTCTCATCCTTCTCTCACAAGTTTGGACCACATACAGCAATACTCAGAGGCTATTCCCGATTCTGTGCTCAGAAGTGAACCCCAGTGGTTGTCAGGAAAATGTATGTAATGCCAATTGGCAGACCTACACAAGGTGTGCACCTAAACCCTGTGTTATCTATCTGGGCCCTAGATTAGAGCTTTAAATTTATTTAAGCTGCTATAATATTAATAGAATTGTGTTCCATACCTGAATAAAAAAAATCTAAATTTATTCCCTAAAAAGTTATTTCTTTGGCATCTCATTCAGCATGAACTTGGTGGAAGTTTATATAATTGATTCATTACTATGAAAACTATTAAAAGCAAACTTGTGGGTTCAGGGATGTGACTCACTAGTGTGGCAGATGTTTCACATGTGTGAGGCCATAACTTTGATCCTGAGCCTGCCACATAATTTAAAGATAGTAAAGAAAACTTTTTCCTCAGTTGTTATATATATCTGTATATATATACACACACACATATATATAGCATATGAAGTTTTTTATATGAAGCTTCAGTCTAATACAGTGATTAATTCCTGATTCAATAATCCAGTGAATAATTCCTTATTGAGAGACAAAATTATTCAGCAGCTGATTATATAGGAAAGATGGGGGAAAAACTCAGGAATGATGATATGACAAGTAGAATCCATATTGACATTTAGCAGTTATATCCATTTTAAGTTTAAGAATCTCCTATGGAGATTCTTCTAGAATAATTCTCCTATGGAGTTTAAGAATCTCCTATGGAGATGCAGGGGATTGAAGCCAGGAGATCTCCATAGGAGATGCAGGGGATTGAAGCCAGGTTGGCTGCTTGCAAAGCAAGTGCCCTGCCCACTGTACTACCTCTCTGGCCCCTATCCAGTTTTATTTCAAGGGGATTGTAGGCGAAGATGAGGTATGTGAGGTTTGATATTTCTAGCTGATGCAATCAGTTCATTGATCAGCCTTTCCAGAGTGGAGTCAGAAGAATCTCAGCTTGGTCTACCCAGGACATGCTGGTAATCAGTAAACCTGAAGTGCCTGCTGTAGGCCAGGGGCTTTCAGCATTGTAACTCCCGTGACTCATTTTCACTGGTGAGCAGCTAGCACCTCTATCTTTAGAGATGACTTAGACTGAGGTGCTCACACACTTCTTGAATTTCCCGGGTAAAATACCAGGAAGTAGCAGGGCTCAGCTCCCACCCGAAGCCTCTTCATTCGTGCCAGTCTCTCAACTGCCATGCGAAACTGTTTCTCTTTCTGGAGAAAACTTTGAGAAATACGTAATTAGGCAAAACAAACAATGTCCGTTTCCAAATAGAATCTCTCTTCCCCCCCACCCCGCCTCTTTCTCCATTGGACCCTTTATTATAATGTTAATTATGAAGACTTTGCTGGGTGGTGGTGGCCCACCCAGCAGCCCGGCCTCAAGCGGCCGCGCCGCTCATCAATAAATGCTGGACTTAGAGATGACTACAAGAGTATGCTACCTGCACGGCAGAGCCTGGCAAGCTACCCGTGTTGTATTTGATATGCCAAATACCAATAACAATTATAGACCTCATTTCGAATGGATTGAGGCTCTTTATGTTCCTGGAGCAAGCAGATGCCCTTGGGCTCTACTAGCATGAGACAGGACATATGGAGATGTTACTGGGGCCCACTCGAGCAAATCGATGATGAACGGGAAGACAGTGATACAGTGAAGTTTAAGAATCAAAATTTGCATTCCAATAATAAAACTTGAGTATGCTGATCAGATTAAAGTTTTCATCTTTGGGGCAAGTATAGTAATACATTTCTGCTAGTAAATTTGTATTGTTAATATGGTATGAACTTTTGTCTAAAATCTGTTGTGCATCAGGCAGTGTGCAAGCTGCTGTGAAGAAAGAAATGGATGCTAAGGTTCTTCCTCACAATGATAGGAGAGAAAGTTAGTTAGAAAACATGTCAGTGACCTACAATGGTGTCCAACATTTCATGTGCTTATAAATGATAATGAGTTATGGAGGTTTGTTTTGAGTGTACACAGCTGTGTGGGATTGAGTGTAGATCTATGGAGAAAGTACCAGAGGTGAACACGTTGGAATTAAGCCTTAAGGAGTGAATAAAGGGGGCCAGAGCGGTAAGTGATAGTATATACAGTGCTTCCAAGTTTGGTCCTTGGCATCCCATATTGTCTCCTGCAGAAAATCAGGAGAAAGTCCTGAGCACTGCTAGGTGTGTCATTTTGATCACCAAAAAAAAAAAATCACCAAAGTGAGAAGGGGGAAAGGAATGGAGAGTCTGGGTCAAGGAGAGAATGTTCAAGGACTAGCTTTAATAAAACCGATGTCTGTATATTACCAAGGAAAATACTTAATCCTCCCTTGTAACCTTTTGCCCTTTTATAGAGCATCTTATTTTACTTTAGAGAAGATTCTTCACTAATAAGTGTACTGTGACCTTAAGGCAAGTCAGTGACAAAATCACAAATATTTTCATTTTTTTTCTTTGATCAATGTACATTTTTGGTCAGTAGAACTCTGTAATATAATATATAAGTAGTCAATCAGGATGCTCTTTTAATTCTTAGAAGACAAAATTTGACAAGCATATTGGTCTAAAATATTTTTAATTTAAAGCTGTGAGCTTTTGTTTCCATGTCATTGCTTAGTTTTAGGTGTGAGTATGCCTTATTTTTAAGACATGAGGGAAATGTGAGATGGAATAGTGATGCCTTTGGATTTGGCCCCATCCTTTTCTGGTTTAAATTCTTTCTCTGGTTCTTACTATTTTTTTATATCTAAAATGATATATGATTATGTACCTGCCTCTGACCAGGAGTTGCGTAGACTGAAATGAGATGAAGTATGTATGATATTGTAGTACCAAGTGCCTAGTAGGAACTGAGTACATTTAGTTTCCTCTTTCCATTCTTCTCAGAAGCAATCAAGTAAAGTTGCCATTTGAGAAGAAAATGAAGAAAGAAAGAAACTGTGATATTTCATAGTTAGATGATCTTTTAGTAAAAGGATTGATGTGATGCTTTGTGTATATTTGGAATTTTATGAATGTTGATTTTGAATTATTTAAATGATTGGTTAGGAGAGTTATATAATGTTGGGGTTAAAAAAACAAATGAAACACAAAATCAAAAATTAAAAATTTTATTCTGTCATAAGTGAATCAGACAATAAAAATGCTAGGTTTATGAATCTAGCATTTCTAGGCGAATAAATCATCTTAGTGAAATATTAAAGTATATTTTCCCAATCTTATTACTTAGCTTTAACTAACAATCCAAATATGTACTCTTTATTACAGGTATTTTCACAATTTATGTATTGATTCTTTTAATGATGAATGTGCATATCATTTTAAAAATATTCATAGATGAGAAAGAACTGAAGGCAAGATGGTTAAGTGACTAGCATACTTTGGATTAGTGAGTGATACAATAGATCTTCCCATTACCTCAGTTGTTTCAGTTAGTACTGAGGTAACAGTATCACTGTTAGGTCAGCCACAGTCCAAATATATTCTGTATAATAAGATCTTTTGAGTGGAAAGATAATTTTGCATGTAAGTGTTCCATTTCATCAGTAGTTGCTGTTAATCTTTTATCATAGCTAATTTATAAATTAAACTTTATCATAGATTTGTTTGCACTAAAGATATACTGTATTCATTAATATCTGTGGTTTAAGACATATTTTGGAGCTTTGGGAATTATGCCCTGACTTCTCTGACCAGAACCAGATCTTTGACAGCTAGTGTACTTTCTAAAATGTTTTTGTTGCTGTTCTTTATAACAAATATTATGCTAGAAAATAAGACATTCTAGACATTTTAACTTTCTCTTGCCTTTTATGTAGCATTTTAATCCTTATTCTTATAAATTATGAGTTTTATGAAAAGAATGATTTCTTTGTGGCTACTTTATTTTTGCTTCTTTTGTTGTTGTGTTTGAGTTGCGCCAGCTGTGCTCAGAGATCCTTGGGCGGGGATAGCATACTGGGGATTGTACTCAGGTCATATTAGACAGTTGGTATTCCAACTGGTATAGATGACCCAAATACTTAATTCCAAGATTAATAATAGGAATAAAATTTTCAAGTTTCAGATTTATATATTTAAGGTAACTCTAAAATTGTTTAATCACCTGGAAATTTCCCTGTAGGCAGCTCAACTGGGCCACAAACATGCGTATCAGCTCTCAGTGATATATATATATATATAAATATATAAATATATAATATAGTGCATATATGTAATCGAATCAATTATGCGTTTTACCTGTTTTTATTGTAAAAACAGGTATTATAAAACCTGAACTGTCTTTCTTGTATCAAAACATGGTAGAGCGAGCCAGGTGCTTGCCTTGCACATGGGTGAGCTGGGTTTCATCCTCTTCATTCTGTATGGTCTTCTGAGCCGCACCAGGAGTGATCCCTAACAGAGCCAGGAGTAATCCCTGAGTACTGCTAGGTGTACCCCTCCCACCCCAAAGAAAAAAGAAACGACTGAGCAGAGATAGTCTACACATTGATGTCTAAAAGGACAGTTTGCATACTGTTTTGTCAGTCCTGTGAAATTAAACCAAAACATAAGTCGGTAAGAAAGTGTGTATAAAGTATATAGTATAATAAATAAAATTTATACATGTATAATTTTTCTGCTGTGTGGTTGAGATTATTTTATAAATTATTTTCTATAAACTGTAGATGCAAACTCTAGATTAGTCTCTATTTTGAATTTCAGGCTTAACTTTCCCCTCACCTCCAATTAAATGTGCATAATTGATAGTTGTTTGTATGAAGCTTTGGGTAGGTCTTTGATGAAATTTTCATGAATTTAGAGTAAATCCTCCTAGTGAGCATGCCTATTAAATCTTGATACCATTACTGCTACTTAATTAAAACCGTTAAGCTGGGGTCACGGATATGGCTCAAATGATAGGTCACTTGCCCAGCATGTGCAAGACCCTGAATTCAGTCTCAGTCACTTCCTGCCCCTCCTCCTCAGGGAACCAGTCAGCGCAGTCTAGTGATCCCCAACCACCAAATCATATAGCTGGTCTACATCACTGGTCTGAGTATAATTAAGAGTTGGCTCTCGGTCTCCTGAGTATTACTAGTTGTGGCCCCTAAAATAGTCACGGTTCAAAGTATTTTAAACACAATTTTATCATTCAAAATCTAATAAAAACCATTTACCATGTGAAGGAGAAACTCACACACATGGGGCAGAGCTACTACTTGCTCTCCCTGTGCCCAGCTAATCACGAGGCATCCGGAAGGGAAGGTGGGTTCTAGCCCTGGCCCTCCACCCCAGCAGAGCCTCGAAAGAAGCCAGAGGAACCCCTACACCATGAGGGCCGCCGTTTTCCATATCCAGACTCCCCTCTCCTCAGAGCTCCACCCAGCAGAAGAGCTGATCACAGCCCAGTTCATCAATAAATACTGAAGTTTTGAGGTGACTACAAGAGAGTCCCACCCGCACGGCAGAGCCTGGCAAGTTACCCGTGTCGTAGTTGACATGCCAAATACCAGTAACAATTATAGACCTCATTCCCATGACTTGATGGAATGGTTTGAGGCTCTTTATGTTCCTGGAGCAGGCATATGCCCTTGGGCTATTTCACATGTGCGAGGACGTATTGAGATGTTACTGGTACCCACTTGAGCAAATCGATGATCTACGGGAAGACAGTGATACAGTGAAGTGATCACATTTATCTTTATTTTAAGAAGACTTTGGGGCACTTAATTTAATTACTCATAATATGTGAAATAGTGAAATAAAGGTTCTTGGCTTGACCACTTAGGGCTGTTTCATAACTTTTGTTTTGGGGGCCACATCCAGCAATGCTCAGGAGTTACCCTGACTCTACACTCAAATTACTTCTGTTGGGCTCAGGACACCATATGGAGTGCTGGGGATTGAACCTGGGTCAGCCGCTTGCAAGGCAAATTCCCTACACAACCTTGCCCCTGTTTCATAAAATTTTGGGGAAAATATTTACTTTTACCAGAGGCGTTTATTATATAGAGCAAATGTGGTCTTTATATCTATATATAAGTGATTGTTCATACTTCATCAAACTACACTGTGCTTTTTGCAGAATGAAGAGAGGTTGGTCTGAATACTCCTGAAAGCTCTTCAGAGACTTGGAAGTAAAGAAAATATGTTGCTTTCTGAGAGTTATGAATTATGAATGAGTTGTGGCTATGCTCGAAAGGTCAATGATAAATCATTATTTGTTTCATTGCTGTAGCTTATAGCTTTTTCAATCTATTAGCAGTATCTAATGAGAGTGTTGTCACTCTGAACTGGCTGACCTGGCCTTGTGCTATAGATCCTGAAGAGGGTCTCTGAGACATGGCCCAGAATGAACAGTCCCTGAAGAAGAAACTTAACTCAGAAAAACCTGAATAATAGGATTCCAATGCCGAGGGAAGAGTTAATGTATTCTGTACAATGGGAAGGATAGACCATTAAAATAACCCATTTTCCTGATTTTGGTTCTTGGTTCCATGTACAGTTCTAGCATGGCGCATAGCTGACCTTATCTTAGTTTTGCTAGTTGCATGTTTCACTGTAAAGCATTCGTCCCTGAAATGGTGCTATTTAGGTGGTGTATGAGTATGCTGGGGCTGCTGTAACAAAACACCACAGGTTGAATGACTTCAGCAACAGTGTCGCTTATTTCTAATAGTTCTGGAGACTGGGAGTTTCAAATGATGCTGTCTTCCTGCCTATAGATAGTCCTCATCTTGCCCCTGTGTGCACTCTCAAACGGTAAGGGGCCTCTCTAGTGCCTCTTACTAGTATAGGGACTTCATTCCATTGAACGGGACCTTGCTTCATCCCCATGTAGCAGAACTGAGGTTGCATCATGTGTATTGCATGGGAGGGACTCGCAAACATTCATTTTGTTGTTGGGTCATACTTAAGAACTAAAGCTACAGGAATTTTCAACTTTTACTTATTTTTATAGTCACACCCAGTAAACAGTGCTCAGAGCTTACTCCTGCACCATTATGTGATGCCGGGATTCAGACTGCAGTCACAAGCAAGGCAAGCGCCTTAACCCCTATACTCTAGCCCATAGAGAAATATTTGAATGTGCTGGCTTTTCAGTAGTTGAATGCCCAGCGATTCCTGTTCCACAGGAGTGTGGAAACAGCTTCCAGGGAGTTCAGCATGATGCATGGGGTGACTTTGCCCCCATAGCATTCACACAGCAGCCCAAATCTCTCAAACTGATTTTGATCAAAAAAAAACTTTTAGGGCAGGTATATAATGAATCGTGAATGCCATTTGAAGTAATAAAAATTGTCATTATGTTAAAGATTGCAGTGAGAAGAAATTTGGGAGATTCCTTATATGTCAATAAGATATATGTCAATAAGATATTCCATATATGTCAATAAGATAATAGTGTTTTGTAGAAAAACCCCAAGATCTGAAGGATTAAGGAAAAAAATCTGTACTAGAAATCTGTGTACTTGTACTACAGTAATATTGATATCCACATGGAGTAAAAGGTAAGTGAAAGGATAAAAATCCCAGCCAGTTGGCAAAGAGATTGTCTAGAAATTAAGTGAAACTAGTTAATATATAATCATAAAGAGATATTGGTGAGAGAGACCAGGGAGTCATCAGGGAATACAGAAAAATGATTATCATGGGCAGAGAATGTGTAACTTTATAGTTGAAATATGAAGCAGTATTCAGAGGGGACAGAAGGCAGTGATGGCATAATTGAAAGGAGGAAGCAGTGCCTAGAGGACCTAAAACATAAAGATCTGAGCAAACTCCATGAGAATAAAATTTAAGTGCCTAAAGTAGTTTTTTAAATTGGGGTTTACCTAGCTCATGCCCTAGAATGTCAATGACTGCATTGACTGTGAACTCATTAAAATGAAAGTCACTCTTGTTTTAATTTTGAAGGCAGTATTTACCAGTTCTCGAAGGGACTGTTGAAAAGACTTTAAATAATCTGCCGTGTGAAACTGAATTATCAGCCTCCTTGAAATTAATATGGGTAAGGACTTTCTGAGTAGGGTGAGTTTAAACTCATGATTTTGTTTCAGGAGAAAAATGTGTTCTGGGTGTAAAGGAATAAATGCAGGCTTTGCATGTGGGAGGCCTTGGTTTAATCCCCGCACTGCATGGTCTTCCAAGCAGCACCAGGCATCTCACATCTCACCCCTTCCCACTCCCCCAGCACAGATAACCCTCCACCCCAGGGCTGCTGGCTGGTTCTATAAAACCAAAACCAAAACCAAACAATAAAGAAATTTCTGAGAGAACTCAATAGAAGTAGACCATTTCTGTTTTGTTCACTCATAATGTTCATTCCACGTAATTCAGTTCTAGACTCATTGTAAGCATTTAATAAATACTTGCTGGATGATGGAATATGAATTCACTTTGGATTTTCTGGAAAATTGATAACAAAGCAGTTCATCTGTGGCCCTAGGATATCATTCTACCCTTCTTACATTGCACAGCAATAGGGTTATACCTAAATGGCATTAGGCTGATCTAAACATGAGGTAGATTGTTTCGTTTACCTGGCGATGCTTAGAGGTTACCCCTGGCTCTGCATTCAGGAATTATGGTACTCAGGGGATCTTATGCGATGCTGGGAACTGAACCCAGGTCGGCCATGTGCAAGGCAAACGCCCTACCCACTGTACTATCGCTCCTGCTCTGGATAGATTGTTTTCGAGGTTTTGTGTTTGTGCATTGTAGAGGTTACTGAGTGATATAATTTAAAACAAATTTTAAATTTTTTAGCATTTATGTGGATTTTAATTGTTTATTTGGTTCAGTTTCCTCTTTAGTATTATAATTTTTTATTTCCTAATGCTAAAGGATAGAGTTCATGATGCTTTGAGAATAAATACTGTCACTGATTATGGAAAAAGTCTTTGGATTATAAGTGACATATCCTAGAGCCTCATTTATTCTAATTTATTTCTAAAGTTTTGTAAACTTACTACCATATTTATGTGTAGAAAAATGACATTTTCTGTGGTTTGTAGTTCATTATTTCTTTATAATCTAGCCTGTCCTTTTGTTTTCTTCAATTATGTATTTGTACTTTGTCATAATTATGTTTCTGGCTTCATTTTTCCCCTGAAGCTCAGTTTTCCTCTAACAATAATTTCAATTCATTTTTGCTTAACAATTCTGTTATTCGATAATTATTTTCTCAAATATTTAATTTTGTGACCTTTGTAACATTATATAGACACATTTAAGTTGTTGCAAGTTTTCTCTCCAGCCAACCTTTTCTGGGTTAATAATGCTGGTTTACACTAACTCCTATATAGAACCTCATTAATCATATCCAGGTAGGATTATGACATAATGAACACCATCACCTTTTACTCTAGCAACAGTAGAGAGAAACATTATTTACCAAAAGGAAACTGAACAGAGATGTTAGAGGACTCTGTGATACCCTATTGCTATAAAAAAGTTATGTGAGAATTAATTCTCCAGGGTTGAGCTGTTTTTAATGTTATGTATGAGAAAACATTTCATGGGCTCTTTGCCCGAGAATTTTGCATATAAATGGTAGTAGAGGGACAGTGTAGCCTTTATGAATTTGGAGGCAAGTGATAGGACATATAATGGGTTTGGGGCCTTTGGGATTAGACATTTTGGATCCTTTCAGTGACTTTGTAACTGTATACAAGTCACTTGACCTCTGTGGGCTGGAGCTTCCTGGTCTGCCAAGTAAAAGGAATGTAACTTCTTGACAAAAATATTTGGATAATTGAATGCAACGAAATACTCTCAAATACCCAATAAAATTTGGGCGGTGTATACTCTTACCTCCAAAAGTAAATTGATTCTGCTGTAAGACTAGAAAGGGATGTGTGTTTGTAGATTTCTGTATGGTCTCAACCTAAGTAATCCACAGTGATCTCGTCAATGTTTTTTTCCAAAGGTATTTTTGTTTTTTTCCCTCTTAAATTTTATTATATCACCGTGAGGCAGAGCATTACAAGGCTGTTTTTGATTGGGTTTTAGTCATACAGTGTTCCAGCACCCTCCCTCCCTCAGTGCACATTTCCCAACACGAGTGTTCCCAGTTTTCCTCTCCCCACCCCAACTCTACCACCTGCCTCTATGGCAGGCACTCCCCCCCCTCCCTCCTTTCTCTCTTCTTTTGCATTGTGATTTGCAATACATACATGAAGAGCTTATCATGTGCATCCCTTTACCTACTTTCAATACTCAGTTCTCAACAATATGTTTTAAGAAGGTGTGGCATTTTGTACATTCCTGTTTATTTTGTACAAAAGGTTCCTTTGTCTTCTGAGATCCTCGGTGACTGACACACAAGGCTCGGGACTGAGGAAGGTGAACAGGGCAATTTGAGAGATTCCTGGCCCTCTTCTAGCAGAGAAGTTAGACTTTTCTTTTTCATCTCTTGATTTCCGTGGACGAAATTGATTGAACTTGAGTCTGTCTCCTGGAAAAAGCGTTCAAAAGCCAGGTTCAGGTACTCTGTTCCTTTTCTCTCCGGTGTCTCCCTGCTTTCTCCTTTGGCAGTTAAGGGAATTGGCTGGGGCAGGGTGAATAGGGTGGATGCATTCTAGGCTGTCCTGTGGGTGTCATTCTCTATGGAACAAAGCCCACACAAGGACAAGGTCCTTTGCAGAGAACACTGCTAAAAGGAAGGTGCTTTGGACTTCTTAGTTTTTGCTTCACCCACTCAGAGCCATAGTTTGAGACAACCTCAGAAAGGATTAGAGTTTGAGATATCCTCAGAAAGGATTCGACTTTGAGATGACTTTGAAACACCAGGCATTTTGCCTATGCTTACTAACCCCTATTGAGATCTGGTTAGCAGACTCTTCCTCTTTTTATTCTGTTCTCTCTGAGTGGTCTTTCACTCTCTTCCCCTTTTGCTGCTTCTGACTCTTGCTGAATTGGTATGATTCAAACTCTGCATTGGACACTGAGGAGAAGAGGACACACTGCCTCTTTAGTTGTCTGACTCTAATCAAAACTGCTCTAGAATATTTTTCACTCTAACAAAATGATTTTTTTTTTTTTTTTGCTTTTTTGGGTCACACCCGGCGATGCTCAGGGGTTTCTCCTGGCTCTGCACTCAGGAATCACTCCTGGCGGTGCTCGGGGACCATATGGGATGCCGGGATCGAACCCCAGCCGGCATGGGCCCGCCACGTGCAAGGCAAATGCCCTGCCCGCTGGGCTATCACTCCCGGCCCCACAAAATGATTTTTTAAGATATCTTTTTTTCAAATGTTTTCTTAATTTTTTCAGATATGCCTTTTTATTATTTAGCCCAGCAAGCTACTAAGAGTAGACCCGCCCGCACGGCAGAGCCTGGCAAGCTGTCCGATGTGTATTCAATATGTCAAGACCAGTAATAAAAAATGTTCATCTTCCTGACCCTGAAAGAGGCCTTAGTAGTACGGCAGTACTAAGAAGGACGAACAAGGAGGGTCATTATTCCTGAAGCAACCAGATGCCATTGGGCTACACTGGCACGTGATAGGGTCAAATGGAAATGTTACTGGCGCCGCTCGAGCAAATCGATGAATAACAGGATGTCAAGTGATCAAGTGATGCCTTTTTATTAAAAATATATTTTAATATGTACATATATATTCATTTTAATTTCTTCCAAATATGCATAGTTTTTTCTTTCCTCACTATTTCTCCTGCCTGGAAAACATTCTTATCAGTTTCTCTGAGGACCCTCCCACTTCCTGTTTAGTTTTCACTTTTCACATTCATAGAAATTTATTTACTGTCTTTCTTTTATGTCTTTTAAAGTCAACTTTTAGAGAGACGAAATCTTACTGGTCATAAGGTCTATTACTTATAAGGAACGCAAATAACTTATTGAAGAAATGATTTGATAAATGAACTTTATTCTTCCCCAGCTCAGTTGACCAGTTATGCCTTTGAGTTTCTGATGCCTTCGTCTTCTTGAGTGTTATATCTTTTAAGAGGAGATAAAGTTTGATTCCATGTTAAAATTACCAAGCAGTAGTACATAATAGCAGTATAGCTCATTTTCTTTCCCACTCAGATTGTTCTGTGCTTTTTGTCTTGTTTAAAAAACAAAAAGTCTATAGTGATTTCAAAAGTTTCTGTTTCCTTCTTTAGGCATGCACGTGCTACACACATATTTTTTTTAAATTTTTTATTATACCACCGTGAGACATACAATTACAAAGGTGTTCATAATTGGTTCTTGGTAATACAGTATTCCAGCACCCATCCACACGGCAGAGCCTGGCAAGCTACCCATGTCGTATTTGATATGTCAAATACCAGTAACAATTATAGACCTCATTCCCATGACCTGATGGAATGGTTTGAGGTTCTTTATGTTCCTGGAGCAAGCAGGTGCCCTTGGGCTCTACTTGCATGAGACAGGACATATGGAGATGTTACTGGTGCCCACTCGAGCAAATTGATGATGAACGGGAAGACAGTGATACAGTGACAGTGAAAATAATGGCAAAATAATAAAATCAGTATAAGATTATGATTATACAAAAGAAACCTCAGAAATTCTATCCACTGTTTTCTACCAAAATCTATTAGACTTTTGCTTAGTTCATAATGTTTTAGTAAATTATATGTTCACGATCACGATCTTCCCGTTAATCATCTATTTGCTAGAGCGGGCACCAGTAAAATCTCCATATGTCCTGTCTCATGCCAGTAGAGCAAAGGGCATCGGCTTGCTACAGGAACATAAAGAGCCTCAAACCATTATATTAGGTCATGGGAATGACCTAATATAATTGTTACTGGCATTTGGCATGTCAAATACAACACGAGCAGCTTGCCAGGGTTGCCGTGCGGGAGGCATATTCTTTAAACACCTCCAAATAAAGCATTTATTGATGAACCGCGCGGCCGCTTGCAGCCAGCGTGAGCCGGGCTGTGATGGGCTGGTCGGCTGGGTGGAGTTCTGAAGAGAGGGAAGTCCGGATGTGGAAAATGGCGGCACCCGTGGAGTGGGTGGGGGGGTCGTCTGGCTTGTTGTGAGGTTCTGCCGGGGTGGTGGGCCAAGGCTAGAACCCACCATGCCTCCCGACTGCCTCATGAACGGCTGGGCACAGGGAGAGCAAGGAACCGCTCTGCCCCATGTCTAAGAGTCTCTGGACCAGCATACCTAGGCCGGATTGAGGAAGAAACGGCTGCAGGGTGGGTGTCGATGATCCGGGCTATGATGGGCTGGTCGGCCGGGTAGAGTTCTGAAGAGAGGGAAGTCCGGATGTGGAAAATGGCGGCGCCCGTGGAGTGGGTGGGGGGGTCGTCTGGCTTGTTGTGAGGTTCTGCCGGGGTGGTGGGCCAAGGCTAGAACCCACCATGCCTCCCGACTGCCTCATGAACGGCTGGGCACAGGGAGAGCAAGGAACCGCTCTGCCCCATGTCTAAGAGTCTCTGGACCAGCATACCTGGGCCGGATTGAGGAAGAATTATATATAATTATAGAATTATATGTTAGAAAATATTTTTAATTAGGAGCTATTTGCCCAATGTATGGTCATAAATCTTAAGGTAAACTAATACATAAAGAAGCATGTAAACGACAATATATTCTTTGTAGAATTTTCATTTGTATACATGACATATAAATATGTAAATATCATATGTGTGTTTAAATACATCAGTGTCTTACACCTTATGAGTTTACTACCATATTTTATGTATTGGTAAATATTACTTGAGTATAAATCTGAAGATATCAAGTCTTTAAAGAAATTTATATATTTTATACTACTTGTATTAAAAATAACTCTTTAGGCTCTCTACATGTGGACAAAGAAGAATGACAAAATTTAGGCTAACACTATAAAATAGATGAAAGCATCTCTTAATTACTTCATATATTAACATTTGCATATAAATACATTCCTAGCTTATTTCATTCAAAGTCACTAAAAATATGGAAATTAATATAGTTGGTATTTAACTGAGTTGAAGAACATACTATGTTAATTAATTTCAGCCCTTTTTTTGGTTTTTGAGTTTTGTTTGGTTCCTGCTTGGTGGTGCTTAGGGTTTACTCCTGGCTCTGCACTTAGCGATCATTCCTGGCTGGATTTGGGAACCATATTGGGCACTGGGGATCAAAACTGAATCAGCAGTATACATCTGGCTTTTTTTTTTTTTAATAAAACTTCTTATTTTTTTTTAATAAACTTACTGGTGTCCAACCAGTTGTACTTTAATTAAGCTATTCTGTTACAGCAGAAGACTATTCCCAGTGGCTATAATGAAAGATGTGCTAGATAAATGTTGGCTCCTGCTTTTGCAGTTAGTGATTGACTTGACTTGACCAATTACGCTTATTGTGGAGAAAGAAGTAATTCATCATTGGCGTGCTGTAAGCTACTGCAGAAGGTCAGACTTTGGCAGTTTGCCCAGGAAGCCCACTTCACTAAGTATGTTATACAGTCAGATGAAATGTTGAAATAGAATATGAGAACTTGGGGTTTAATTTTAAAGATTTTTTTTGACTGGAACAATGCACCTGGGAGGGATGGCGGGTTCTAGCCCTGGCCCGCCACCCCAGCAGAGTCTCGCAAGAAGCTAGAGGACCCCCCCCCCACACACACACCATGAGGGCTGCCATTTTCCACATCCGGACTCCCCTCACATCAGAGCTCCACCCAACAGAAGAGCTGATCACAGCCCGGCTCGTCACAGACCCACCCTGCAGCAGTCTTTTTCAAGCCTAGCCCATGTATCCTGATCCAGAGACTCACATACAGGGGAAGAGCTGCTACTGGCTCTCCTTGTGCCCAGCTGATCAAGAGGCACCCAGGAGGGATGGCAGATTCTAGCCCTGGCCCGCCACCCCAGCAGAGCCTCACAAGAAGCTAGAGGACCCACACCATGAGGGCCGCCATTTTCCACATCCGGACTCCCCTCTCGTCAGAGCTCCACCCAGTAGAAGAACTGATCACAGCCCGGCTTGCACTGCCGCTTTGCGTCATTTGGTTCATCAATAAATGCTCGAGATTAGAGGTGACTACAAGAGTATCCACCTGCACAGCAGAGCCTGGCAAGCTACCCGTGTTGTTGTATTTGATATGCCAAATACCAGTAATAATTATAGACCTCATTCCCATGACTTGATGGAATGGTTTGAGGCTCTTCATGTTCCTGGACCTAGCAGATGCCCTTGGGCTACACTAGCATGTGACAAGAAGTATAGAGATGTTATTGGTGCCCACTCGAGCAAATCATTGATCAACAGGAAGACAAGTGATACAAGTGAGCAATGTAGTACAGTGGGTAGGGCACTTGTCTTGCATGCAGCGGACCTGGGACCTGGGGACCAGGTTTGATCTCTGTCGTCTACCCCCGCCACCCCCGCCTCCAATGGTCCCCTAGTCTCACCAGGAATAATCCCTGTGCACAGAACCAGGATTTAGCCCCGAGCACCATGGAATATACCCCCTCTCAGAATTCTTTCAGCTGAAGTTAGTGCCAAAAGAGTTGAAGAGTAATCAGTTCTTCCAGTTTGTACCAGTACTTGTGTGATCTTGGAACTTTTTGTTGTATTTCTTTTTTAATGATGGCGATATTGTCAGTCATATTGTAATATGGTGAAAATAATACTTGCCACATTATCACTTCAATCATGCCTTTATGAGAAAACTAAATTACATCTATTAAGGACTCATGTTAGAGTTTTTATTTGTTTTGCTTTAAGACCAAACACCTCAAGATGTTAGTCTTTTGGGTACCAGTTTTGAAACTTAATCCAATTTTGTCTGGTTTTTTTTTTTTTTTTTTTTTACTAAATTCACTGCCAAGAAACCAGAAGCCAACCTTTAATCCCAGTCGTGACTGGCTCCTATGGTTCAAACACAGTTTGAGACCACAGTTTTGTCTCTGTTGCCTTTAGTTTTGCTTTCCCCTGTGTTGACATTATTCTCACAGATACTCTTCATGAGCTATATTGTGTCCATGAATATCATTTTAAAAGCTCCAGATTTCAGATAAGTGTAAGTCACTCTCTGTCCCCAGTGATAATTGGAAATCTCTAGAAATAGGGGAAAACAGTATTCTCTCAGCTTCTGGGCACTAGGCACTGAGGAAGGAAGTGATTCTACCAGAAGCACGTTGGTTGGAGTAGAGAAACTTTCAAATAAAAAGAGTTGCAGTCGGGCAAGTATAGATCTCCTCTTTCTTTTTTTTAATTTAATATTTTTATTATACCACCACGAGATACACAATTACAAAGCTGTTTATGTTTGAGTTTTGGTCATACAGTGTTCCAGCACTGCACTAGTGCCCATTTCCCACCACCAATGTCCCCCGACTCCCTCCCCTTCCCTAGCCTGCCTCTATGGCAGGTTTATTTAGATCTCCACTTTCATTCGACTGATCTGTGTCGCGTTGCCAACTCTTCTGTTTATTTATGTTTCACTTTTATAACACTCTTGGACTCAGTTAAGTTGCCTCTCTTTGAAGAGACGAAAATACTACTTCTGATCAGATTTCGTGTTTTATCCAGTGTAAATCCAGTTACTGGTTTCTTTCAGTATGTAGCAGAGAGCATCTGTTTCAAAGGATTAGGCATTTCACTGTGGAAAGTATGTATTTAACAAAGCTTAACAATTTTTTTTTTTTTTTTTGCTTTTTGGGTCACACCCGACAATGCTCAGGGGTTTTTCCTGGCTCTGCATTCAAGAATTACTCCTGGCGGTGCTCGGGGGACCATATGGGATGCCAGGTATCGAACCCAGGCCGGCACAGGCCGGCCGCGTGCAAGGCAAACGCCCTACCCGCTGGGCTATCACTCCAGCCCCATTAACAAAATTTTTGAACCTCAAGAAATGTGGAAGACTGCATGGATTCCGGAAGTCAATTGGACCTGGGTATCACTATATTGTTCTTTAGCTGTTTGACGTTGACAAGTCACATAGTTTTTTTTTAGTTTTTAAGTCCCAGTCTTTTAAGTCTGTGAGATGAAAAGAACTCTTATTTTATAGACTATAATTATGAAAATTAAATGAGGTAAACTACATGTAAACCATTTCTTACCAATGTCTTACAAATAGTGCTTATTCAGTAAGTATTAACTGATAGTAATAGCCACACTTTTCTTTCATTGTGTTTTATATTTGGTTTGGGGCCACATCTGGTGATGCTCCTGGGTTTCTCCTGGCTCTTCACTCAAGAATTTCTCCTGAGGAAAATTCTTGAGGGACCATACGGGATTCTGGGGATTGAACACAGGTCAGTTGTATGTCAGGCAACTGCCCTACCAGCTATAATATCACTCCAGCTCCTAGTTAAACTTCTCATCTCAGTAATAATAGGCATTCCCCCTTGCCACTACTGTTTCTGAATGCTTCCCTACTACTTAGGATTAAGAGTCAGATGGCTCAGCTTCATTAAGGCTCACATCATATTTTACAGATGACTCTGGAAGTCTATTTGCTATTCAGAATATTGGTTTGATGGGAACATCTTCAGCTTGGAGAAAATGTGCTTTTGTAATAAAACATTACTGTGTGTATGTGTGTGTTTATTGCATCCAATAGTTTCTTTCATAAGGGCCAGGTAATCAATCTGTTTAATAAAAATGCTAGAATTTGGGGCTAGAACAATAGTTCAGTGGGTAGGGTGCTTGCTTTGCATGTAGCCAACCTGGGTTTGATTCCTGGCACTCCACATGGTCTCCTGAGTACTGTTTAGTGATCCCTGAGTTCAGAGTCAGGAGTAAGCCCTGAGCATGGCTGGTATGGCCCCTTTCCCTCCCTCACCCCACCCCCTCAAAGGAGCAAAAAAGCTAGAATTAAAGTATGGCCACAATTCTAAAGTATAGCCTCAATTCTCAGAGGCTGCAAACTGCTATAAGTTGTTTCATGGCTGGTTTTGAGGGCTGCTTAACTTAAAGCTTAATTAAGCTACAAATGAAATTATAAGCTTTTCCATTTTTGTGTTTGTATTTAGATGTTTAATGTTTTACATTCAAAGTTATGTCATAACTTGTGGAACTATATCGTGGTGTGCTGATTGACTCAGTATGAGGAAATGTGGTTCTGTTCAGTGGGAAAAAAAATCTTCCCTGAACTTGAGACTATGCATTGTTAGGAAAACTGATCTCAATGAAAGTTACACAGATATGACTGGATAAATGTATACAGCAACAGAGTGGGTGGTCAAGGCAGTCTGTTGTTTGGTTTTACCAGTAATATGTAATACAGTGCAAAGTATAGTGTTCATATCAAGAGTTTAGATTAGTTCTTACTGAAAGCAATTTTGCAAAAGTAATTAACCATTCTCAACTGTTTTGCCATCAGGATCATGAATAAATAATCTTAGCCACTTAGAACTATAAGGATGACTTTCCAGTTCAAAAATATGAATCTGAATAAGCATTTGTGCTAGCATTCCCATGCATGTTTTGGTTAAAGTAGAGGATTATGACAAAGCAACATGATTTGAGAGATATGAGTTGATACTGTTCTATTTTACATTACATTGTCAATACATGGCATACTTACATTCGGATATCCCTAATTCTGTTTGTCTCATAAATAACAAACGTGTACATGAATAGCTTGTCACAATAATGTTGACTGGAAAAATAATATATTCTTACTAATGACTTTTTACTTTGTATATAAATGGTAGTATGTCACTAATTTTCAGATTTATCAAGAGAACTATTAACCAAAACTTAATAACAGGTACTATTCAATGTGACAGACGATTTTCCATAGGGGTTTTACTCTACTTGTATTCCCTGTGTTATTGTGCTTACTTATAAACAATATTTCCATGTGCTTTTGCTTTAGAGGTTATCAGCAATTTATATCAGAATCATATAATGAAGTATATTTCTGTCATAAATATGTTTGGACATGGGGGGTTGGGGCCACACTCAGGGAACTGAGGGATTACTCTGGCATGCACCCAAGAATCACTCCTAGCCGGCTCAGGAGACCATTTGGCTCAAACCCGGTTGGCCACATGCAAGGCAAGCACCCTGCCCACTCTATCATTGTTCTGCCCCCATAGATACGTATAAAGTAGTTTCTTCAGTCAACACTTATGGCATTTTTAATAAAGGGTTGCTTTTCACATTGGCATGTCTGCTTCAGTTCTGGGCAAGACTGTAAAGATCATTTCTTCTTTTCTTATCATAGTGATGGTCTTGTGCTTTTGCAGATTTGATATGAAATTAACACCTTCGGGAACATTTTTCACTTTCTAAAATGTTACTGTTTTCCATGTAAGTTTATTTTTCTATGCTGAAAAGAATTGTAAATAGGATTGAAGACTGAGTTTTAGTTCATAGAAATTAAAATATAAGCTACCATATTGCACCCCATGGAAATAAGCCAACCTTTTAATGTAATTGAGTTCAGGCACAGAAGCACAGGGGATTATTGCCTGAGCAACCTATTAAATTAGTCACTGAGGTGTGTTTGTAGTAATAGGTCCTGATTCTCAAGTTACTTCATCCCAGAGTCATACTTTTTTGGTGGTTATTACATGGAAGACTTCACAACCAAAGATATAAAGACACGGCACCTCATGTGTCTCGTTCCTCTTTCACATACAATTTGAGTTGTTTTGATCACTTTCTACTATACACGCACCCACCCACAGCTTTTGTTATTTTTCTTAAAACTTCATTTTATAGCCTAAAGTCAAGTTATGCTCATAAATAGGCATTGCTACCCTTAATGCAAAAGGCTTTAATATTACTCACAGCTGGAGCCGAGGAAATGTAGGTGGAGCAGTTTAATTTTCAAGTAAAATTTGTTTTCTCTTGACGTATATTTACCACACTTGCTTTTAGTTCACTTCAGTAGTGAGTCTCTTGCCTTTCATGGTGCAAGAAATCGTTCCTGATACTCTATAAGCATCAGTTGACTACTGTGGAAATTTTAATAGTAATGGACTCTCTGTACGAGAGTATTAGGATGAAGTTGTTATTGGTTTAAAAACTGTAAAATATTTCAAGAAAGTTTATGATTTACCCAAAATTAAACAATGACAGAAGTAGAAACAGAACCCAAATATTAGCATTCTTAAATTCTCTTCCTGTTCTACTAAATTCTACTTTTCTGAGAACTGATATAAATGGTTCATTTAAGGAATTTTTTTTTTTTTGCCATGAGGTTGAAGCCACTATTTTTGATCTTGGGTTCATTTAAACACTTTATCTCCTTATTGATTTTTCTGTTTGGATTTAATTTCTGATTGTGTTGAATATTTAGAGGAATACTTCTCGGCATTCTTTGAGGAGAAAATAGCTAAAATTTAGCTCTCTTTTATTTTAGGCAGAAAGATAGCTAAAAGATGTCTCCTCAATTTGAATTTTTCAGATTATGTCAAAATTGAGTGTGATATGCAAACAAAATATCATATAGTAAAACTACTTACATAAGAATTCTGCACCATAATTAAATTGAAAAAGCTTAACATTATTAAACACCATTTTAAGGTTAATATTTGATTTTACTTAAAATGGATATCTCCATGTAAACTTTAGTTATTCATGGATGTTGAAGTGTAGGATATTAAAGAAGATATTTGGTTAGACCTTAATTGTTCTTATGAAACCCCAGTCTCCCATAACAGTTTTTGACAACACATGCTATTTTACTGGAGCAGTAACTAGATGATAAAATCTAATTGCTCTTTATTTACCATGATAAGTCTTCAGCTTGTTTTGTGAATTTAATTGCTAAAGATACACAGTAAAGTTGTTGAATTAGATGCTGCTAAATCTGACAAGAATATTATGACTGCTAAGATTCAGTAGCTCTTGTTTTTATTTCATTAAAACATATATTTTAAGATAATTATCTATTTCGTGTGTCCAGTATTTTCTTAATTTGCAATATAAAGTTTAAATCCAAAATGAGAAAGGGTGGACTTAATTATAAGTGAAAATGTTCTTCAAATGAAAGAAAATCTTTTCATTGACATTGTTTTCAATTTTTTTTATCATTGCATGATTTTTCAAGCAATATATAACAATTTCCTGTAGTCCTTCCCATTTAATTGTAGGAACAAAAAGGACATTAAATTTTAATTAGTCGTACTACCTCTGTAACATCTGGTGTTCTTTTTTTTCCCAGCATCTAAAAAGCTGTACTGTAATTATTCCTTACCTGGAGGAAGATTCTAGCATTCTGTTTCATTAGGTAGTACTTCTGGTTTTCTTTTCAGT
Organism: Cryptotis parvus; assembly: GCA_021461705.1. NCBI lineage: Eukaryota > Metazoa > Chordata > Mammalia > Eulipotyphla > Soricidae > Cryptotis > Cryptotis parvus. The sequence goes on along the minus strand of JAJIBD010004699.1, from coordinate 24,668 downwards.
TATATGGTTCACTTAAAAAAATACCATGCATGTTTAGAAGCAAAGACAAATAAAATTTCATTCAATAAAGTTATTAAATAGAAAGTTATGATATAAAATATAAAAATGAAATTTCTTTCACTGAAAAATCAACTATGAGTTTTTGTTTTGCTTTTGTTTTGGGGGCCACACCTGGCAGTACTCAAGGCTTACTCCTGGCTCTGTACTCAGGAATTACTCCTGGCAGTCTTGGAAGACAGTATGGGGGGCCCAGGGAGCACACATTGTTAATCTGGCCCTAACACACACATTGTTAATCTGGCCCCTAACACTTCAAGCTGAATTATCTTCAAGTCAAGCTTGTGTTGTTGACAAGTTACTAGATGTGTTGTATTTAGTTTATGGGTAGGGAATAATATCAGTGTGTATTGTACAAAATCACTGTATCACTTTCTTCCTGTTCATCATCGATTTGTTCGAGCAGGCACCAGTAACATCTCAATATGACCTGCCTCATGCAAGTAGAGCCCAAGGGCACCTGCTTGCTCCAGGAACATAAAGAGCCTCAAACCATTCCATCAGGTCGTGGGAATGAGGTCTATAATTGTTACTGGTATTTGGCATATCAAATATGACACGGGTAGCTTGCCAGGCTCTGCCGTGCAGGTAGCATACTCTTGTCATCTCAAAATCCAGCATTTATTGATGTAGGGCCGCGTGAGCCGGGCTGTGATAGGCTGGTTTGCAGGGTGAAGTTCTTACAAGAGGGAAGTCGGATGTGCAAAATGGAGGCCCTCATGGAGTTGGGGGGTTGTCTGGCTTGTTGTGAGGCTCTGGGCGGATTAAAAAGACTGCTCAGGGCGGGGGGCAAGCGGTGCATCTCAATGAGCCGGGCTGTGATAGGCTGGTCTGCTGGGTGGAGTGCTGGACGAAGGAGAAGTCCGGATGTGGAACATGGAGGCCCTCATGGAGTGGCAGGTCGTAAATATTGTACAAAATTTACGAAGACAGTTTCTGCAAGATAATTATGAATTGTTGGCCATTTAGCTTTCTAGTCCACTTGTTCCCTTAAATAGTTTTAGAATTACAACAGCCAGTTTCACTTCTCTTATGATTGGTAAACCCATGCGCACATTTATCATTATTTCTAGCATTTGTGAAACAGAGGTAGAATGATTTTGCTCACTTTGATTTATTTATTAGACTTGGGGGGAGGGTCACACCCCAAACGGACAATATTTGTCAGGCTACTCCTCACAGATTGTTCATGGGATGCTCTAGGCAGTAGTCATGGGGATCTTGTGGTACTAGGATCAAACTCAGATCATTTGCTTGCAAAGCATGCGTTCAACCCTTTAACCTCTCTGCTCTGATGACTTATATTTAAAGGAGCAAGAGTATTTGGGGATAGAATGACTGCATTCATTAATAGGATATAATTAGATACCAGTGCTTTACTAAATGTGGGAAATGATAATGGCAGATTAAAACTCACTGTTGAATATACACAAAGAGACCTAAGTGATAAACTCTAAATATCTGCAGGGCTAGCCACAATGTGTAAAATAAGAGGGAGATAGATATATAGAGAGAGAGGCAGAGAGAGAAAGAGAGGAAACAGGGGTACCTGCTATTGAGGCAGCCTGGGGGTGGACGGAAGCGGGTGGGGTACATTGGTGGTGGAAATAGGGCACTGGTGGAGGGATGGGTGCTGGAATACTGTATTACCAAGAACCAATTATGAACACCTTTGTAATTGTATGTCTCACGGTGATAAAATTAAAAAAAAAAAGAAATCTGAAAAAAAAGAGTATTTGGGGAGAGAGGTTGATGAAATAAGAATAAAGTGCTTTTGGTGAGCATAACTCTCAGGCTCTGCCCCTCAGTATTGCAGGTGTGGCTGTGGTGCCCAGTTGCATCAGCAGGTGGAAGACAGGAGACAGGCATGTCTATATCCAGGGCTCTGACCCATGGGCCCTGGATGGTTGATGGTCTGACAAAAGAAGACTGGGTCCCCTAGGATGAACGCAGAGCCATGACAGAGCCTGGCAAACTACCCGTGGCGTATTTGATTTGCCAAAAACAGTAACAGTAATGAACCTCATTCCCAACAAATGGAAACTTTACTGGCTTGCACTCAAGTAAATCAGTGAACAAAGGGAAGACAAGTGACAACTCTCAGGCAATGCTCAGGAGATACCAGAGTCTACAGCCAAATGGTCCAGTGGTTCAGTTTGAAAGCCTAAAGGTATGGGGCTGCTTAGACCTTACAGTGCTGGAGGAGGTTTACCCAGGCCACCTTGGCAGTACTTGGAGAAACCTAGGGCTACATCCATGTTGCTCAGGGGACCTTGTTGTGCTGAGAGTTTAACCAGGGATGGGCACATGCAGGCATGCATCTCAACCCCTGTATATCTTTGTGGTGCCTAAATATAAAGTTAATTACCTGTTCGGCATATGACTGGAAGCAAATCTATTTGGCAGATGTTGAATCATAGATTTATCTCAAAGGTAAAGTATTACATCTGAATTCCTTTTTAGAAGCAGGTACAGCCCATGATGGGAGGATGCTGTCAGTTCTCCTTTGCCTCCTCTCCACCCCTGTTATGACTGGGAGTGTGGTTTAAAGTACAGCGATTTAGCCTTGTTTTCTGTGTGTGTGGGGGTGGTGGGAAGGGTAATTGGAAGTACACCTGAAGTGCTCAGTGGCTATTCCTGGCTCTGAGCTCAGAAGTGAACCCTGGCAGTGCTTAGGGGAACATATGTATACCTGGGGATTCGAACCAGGGTCACAATGTTCCACAATTGTGGCAGACAATGCAAGACCTTATTTCCTGTATTTTCCATGCCTCCTCCTATTCTTATTTGAGTAAATAAATAATTCAATTAAAAATTTGAATTAAGTTTTTAGAAGAATGGCAGTTGGGGCTGGAGAGATAGTACAGTGGTGAGGTCCTTGCCTTGCATGCGGCCTATCCTGAACTCCAGCACCCTAATCCCCAAGCACCACCCTGAGTCTTCCCTGAACAAAGCCAGGAATAAATCCTAAGCACAGCAGGATGTGACCCAAACCCCCATCTCTACCCCCCAGCTCCTGCCCAAGAAAAAGGATGTTAGTGAAGTCGAGAATCTGAAAAATGTTTCAAAGGTCTTTTACTCAGTTGACTTTCTTGAATTAGATTTCATTCTTAATATATAATTACTGCATTACAGTTTGTACTATATGCAATTTAAAATACCTGGTCTTGTTACTCCTAAGTATTTATATAAGCATATAAACATACAATTTTAGGAATAACAAATATTCCTGTAGCTGTGTTTTGAATTGGTATGAATAATATTTTTATATTTTGTTATAAATAGTTTGGATGAATTTATGTATTCAATTCTTGACATACTGAATAAATCCCTGTATTTGGAAATTGTCGGGAATGCTGCCGGGGTCCCCAACAGTGCCGGGAAGCGAGTTACCTTCTACCTCCAAAGCCGGCGGGGATGGATGAAAACTCAGGAATCCGATGCAGTTTTAAAAGGCTTTACTTATCACAGGTTCAGGCATACAAGTCAGCAATAGGAAAAACCCTGTGCTTAGGATTCCCAGCTAGAACCCCAGACATGTGTAGGCCAAGATGGCGGCCACCACGTGTTAAGGCCCTGTAAAAGGAGAAGACAAGACTCCCAAGAAGGGTGCGAGCTCACAAAGAGAGAGCCCAAAAGGAAGTGTGCGAGAGAGGAAGCAGGCTAGTGGTCTGCAAGTCAGACTTCCCTCCCACTATTATGGGAAGCAGGGAGGGTCAAATGCCCTTAGGTAATTTCTCCCAGCACCTCACCTAGGCCCTTTTATATGCTAATGTCTTGAGCTAAGATCTGCCTGTAATTGCCTTTCAGGGTAGAGAAGAGGGTTCTGAGATGGCATGTCTCTGTATCACTGTATCACTGTCTTCCCTGTTCATCATCGATTTGCTCGAGCGGGCCCCAGTAACATCTCCATATGTCCTGTCTCATGCTAGTAGAGCCCAAGGTATCTGCTTGCTCCAGGAACATAAAGAGCCTCAATCCATTCCCGAATGAGGTCTATAATTGTTACTGGTATTTGGCATATATATCAAATACAACATGGGTAACTTGCCAGGCTCTGCCGTGCAGGTAGCATATTCTTGTAGGCATCTCTAAGTCCAGCATTTATTGATGAACTGCGCTGCCAGAAGCGGCCACGCGAGCTGGGCACTGATAGGCTGGTCTGCTGGGTGGAGGTCTGACGAGAGAGAAGTCCGGATGTGCAAATGGAGGCCCTCATGGAGTGGGGGGTCGTCTGGCTTGTTGCGAGGCTCTGCTGGGGTGGTGGGCCAGGGCTAGAACCCACCATCCCTCCTGGGCGCCTCGTGAATGGCTGGTCACGGGGAGAGCCAGTAGCAGCTCTGCCCCCATGTCTGCAAGTCTCTCTGTACCAAAGACTAATACTAATGCCAGTTAAATATTTCTCCAAGCCTTCACAAGTCTCTTTTACTTCACAGTAGTTTTGTATTTTAGTTGCCTTTGAGTATATCAAGGAGCCATGCTTGTTTGCTTGGAGGCAAACAGCACTTCTCTCTGGTCTAATTACTTAGGGATCCTACGTGGCCAGGCAAATATGCTGGTAAGATCTAGTTAGTCCCATGATGATTGTGGTAGCATGAGAGAATGAATATTTATACCAGCCAGTACAGAGTACATGGTTAGATAAACTGCATTCGAAAAAAGAAGTGACCTGCAGGAGGCAATCCAGGGCAGATGCAGAGGCCTAGGCTTTTAGGTGTCCTGCAACAGGAAATCAGTAGTTAGATTTTGACTTTCTATTTTTTTTACTCGTCCTTTGAGATACTGCATAAAAATAATGTTGGTGCTCTTTCTTATCAGGTTTTCTCAGTTGATTTTAGAACATTGCAATGTCAAGACAAAGGAAGAAAGTCAGAAATTTTCTGTATCACGTTCCCTACCTTCTGTATTCTCCCTTTTGTTTTCTGACTGTCATTTAATGAGTGCAAACTTTGAGCCAAACATTGGGCAAAACCCTGGCGGTTAGTGATCCTTTAATAGTTCCCACCGTTGTGGAGTAGAGACAGTAATTAGAACCTGGACTCAGTTAACTCTTTGCTCATTTGTTTCAGCTTCTTCCTTTTGAAAATTAGTGTAACAACTCAGTATTACATGAGATAATGCAGGTAAAACATTTAACAACTATATTAGACTAGGAACATACAGCTTTTCCCTGTTATAAAGATATCTTGCTAACTATTTTCACTTAGAAAGGTTTTATTTCACTTGTGAACCTTTAACTGAGATAAATTGCTATTTTTTTCTATAAAAAATCTCCCTGAATTAAATTTTTTTTTATTTTTACAATTACAAAGATCACGATCACGATCTTCCCATATATCATCTATTTGCCAGAGCGGGCACCAGTAATATCTCCATATGTCCTGTCTCATGCCAGTAGAGAGAAGGGCATCGGCTTGCTACAGGAATATAAGGAGCCTCAAACCATTATATTAGGTCATGGGAATGACCTAATATAATTGTTACTGGTATTTGGCATATCAAATACAACAGGAGCAGCTTGCCAGGCTTGCCGCGGGAGGCAAGCTCTTGTAGTCACCTCCAAATAAAGCATTTATTGATGAACCGAGGCCGCTTGCCAGGCTGTGATGGGCTGCTGCCACACAAAGATATACAATTAAAAAGTTCATATTTGGGTTTGGTCATACAGTGTTCCAGCACCCATCCCGCCACCAGTGCCCATCTCCCACCACCAACGTCCCCGGTTCCCTCCCCCTCCCCCAGCCCTCCTCCACGGCAGGTTCTTTATTTCTTTCCCTTTCTCTCTCTTTCTCTTTTCCTTCCCTTCCAGACTATGGATTACAGAACATACATTAAAGGGTTGTCATGTGCATCTTTTTGCCTCTATTTAATGCTCAGTTGTAGGTTGGCATTAGTACCCTCGACAATTGTTAGCACACTGTTCCATTTTCTGTCTTACCTAGCCTCTGACTCCCACACATTTATGATAATTTCCACCTTTGACAAGACCTCCTGATATATGTTTCACTTGACCTTGGATATTGGTATCATAATATGTACATATATATTTATGTTATGCAAATAAATGCAGTCATTCTGTATCTTTCTCTCTCCTTCTGGCTAATTTCACTCAGCATAATTTTCTCCATATCCATCCATTTATAGGCAAATCTTATAACTTCATTTTTCCTAACAGCTGCATAGTATTCCATTGTGTAGATGTACCAAAGCTTCTTTATCCACTCATCAATTTTTGGGCACTCTGGTTGCTTCCAGATTCTGGCTATTATGAATAATGCTGCTATGAACATAAAAGTAGGGATGGTGTTTCCGCTGCTTATTTTTGGTTTCCCAGAGTAGATTCCCAGGAGTGGTATCGCTGGGTCAAATGGGAGTTCAATTTCTAGTCTTTGGAGGAATGTCCATATTGTTTTCCAGAAAGGCTGTATCAGCCGGCATTCCCACCAACAATGGATGAGTGTCCCCTTTTCCCCACATCCACGCCAGCACTTGTTGTTCTTGCTCTTTTGAATATGTGCCAGTCTCTGTGGTGTAAAGTGATATCTCAATGTTGTTTTGATTTGCATCTCTCTGATGATTAGTGATGATGAGCATTTTTTCATATGTTTCTTGGCCATTCGAATTTCTTCCTTGCTGAAGTTTCTGTTCATTTCTTCTCCCCATTTTTTGATGGGGTTGTTTGTTTTCTTCTTGTAAAATTCTACCAGTGCCTGATATATCCTGGATATTAACCTCTTATCAGATGGGTATTGTCTCCCTGAATTTTTTACATTTTGTGGGGAAGCTTCTATATTGAACTCACTCACCTGTCTAGAAATACTTATACACAATCACCCAGAATTTCAAGTTACACATTTTATAGTAACCAGCAATTGATCATTCCTTCCTCATATATGTTGCTAGTGTGGATTATTTATTTCAGGCATGATTAACTTCTTTTAATTATTTATAATATTTATTTTTGTCTTTCAGTAGGGAATAGATCATAGCAATTTGCATGATTGATTTTTAAAAATAATTTGTGTTCTAAGTAGAGGTGAACATATTTTTTAAATAGTCTTTCCAAGGTTGAAATTAAATGTACTATTGTTTGTTAAGTACAGTGGCATACCAGTTTCTGTTGATCCCTTTGTAAAGGAAGTTAACTTATTCTGAAGCCTTCAAACAGTTGTAAATGTGTATGGAATGAAGTTACTATTTTTCCATCATAGCTTGTTAGATCCTTTTTGGAACTGCGCTGGACTCGTTAAAAGCCTTTTTGGAACTGCGCTGGACTCGTGAGTTTTTATCCGTTCCCAGCAGCCTCGGAGGTAGAAGAGAACTTCTGTCCTGATACTGTTGGGGACCCCAGCCGGAATCCCCGACAGGATAGGACATTTGCCTTGAATGTGACTGACTAGGGTTTGATCCTTGGCATCACATGTGATCCCCTGAGCACCACCAGAAATAATTCCTCAGTGCAGAGCCAAGAATAATCACTGAGCATCACTGGGTGTGATCCAAAAGAAAAAAAAAGGTGATTGTAGCCCGAGATACTCAACAAGCCTGAGCAAGTCCTTGCATGCAGTTCTATCCTGGCTTTTACTAGTAAACAGTAAAGAGGTAAAAGAGGATTTGTGAAGGTCCAGACTTCACAGCTCGGCAGAGCCACATCCAACAAAAGTCAAGTTTCAAGCCCAAGTATTCAGGACTGGGTGATCAAATCCATAGGTTCCCTGGGGAGCTGAAGCTGGGGCGCCCTCCCCCAACTCAGTGCCCTTTGGCAAGGCCTGGTGGGCCCACCCAGAACTGCGACCAGCTGGGACCGTACCTTGGGGGGTCCGATGTACCACCCCTCCTGTGGCATGCGCGCATTATCAAAACCTAGTGTATAATGAATTAGTGTCTTTTTCTCCCCCACATCTGTACTAGCAGTGGTTGTTCTTGTTCTTTTGGATGTGTGCCAGTCTCCATGGAGTGAGATGATAACTCATTGTTTTGATTTCCATCACCATGATGATTAGTGATGAAGAGAAAATTTTCTTATGCCTTTTGGCTATTTGAATTTCTTTCTTGAGGAAGTTTTTGTTCATTTCTTCTCCCCATTTTTAGATGGAGTTGGATTTTTTTAAGTTCTACCAGTGCCTCATAGATCTTGGATATTAGCCTCTTATCAGATGCAGCTTGCGGCTGTGCAGTTCATCAATAAATGCTAGATTTAGAGATGACTACAAGAGTATGCTACCCGCACGGCAGAGCCTGGCAAGGTACCCGTGTTGTATTTGATATGCCAAATACCAGTAATAATTATAGACCTCATTCCCATGACCTGATGGAATGGTTTGAGGCTCTTTATGTTCCTGGAGCAAGCAGGTGCCCTTGGGCTCTACTTGCATGAGACAGGACATATGGTGATGTTACTGGTGCCCGCTTGAGCAAATCGATGATGAATGGGAAGACAGTGATACAGTGATACAGTGATACAGCTTGTTAGATCAGACTTTGGCAGTATCTTTTATCATAAATGGCAATTTTCCACTTTTTTTTTTCTATCAGATTCTTACTCTCTTTTTGTTGTTATTGATGTATTAATCACTGGCTCCTTTTCTATACTGTCCAGTTTTTCCCCCCTAAGCTTACTCTGAAACTCTTCAAAGGTATAAAATTGTGTTACATTTGTTGATCACTTATTTCTAAGTCAAATGCTTTCCTTTTTCCCTTTTTAGATGTAGTTTGCATTGCATGTACTTTACTTTGACTCATTTGATAAATAATCCTACAGTTTTGTATGGGAGTTTCCAATTTTCCTCATTCTCTTAAAGAGACTAATTCTTTGTGAGAATTACTTTAAAAGTAATTCTTTCAAAGTTTTACATAATAAGACTTTGAAACCTGACATTTAAGATTTGCATTACTGTCAGGGACACCGCTGGGGTCCCCAACAGTGCCGGGAAGTGAGTTCCTTTCTACCTCTGAAGCCGGTGGGGAATGGATGAAAACTCAGGAATCTGGCGCAGGTTTTAAAATGCTTTACTTATCACAGGTTCAGGCATACAAATCAGCAATAGGAAAAACCCTGTGCTTAGGATTCCCAACTAGAACCCCAAACATGTGTAGGCCAAGATGGTGACCACCACGTGTTAAGGCCTTGTAGAGAGGAGACAAAGACAAGACTCCCAAGAAGAGTGCGAGCCCCAAAAGAGAGCCCAAAAAAGAGAGCCCAAAAAGAGAGGAAGCAGGCTGGTTTTATACCCCTGCAACTCAGATCTCCCACTATTATGGGAAGCAGGCATGGTCAAATGCCCTCAGGTAATTTCTCCCAGCACCTTACCTAGGCCCTTTTATATGCTAATGTCTTGAGCCAAGATCTGCCTGGAAAAGCCTTTATAGGGTAGAGAAGGGGGTTTCTGAGGTGGCATGCCTCTGTACTAAAGACTATACTAATGCCAGTTAGTATAGCCTTCACAAGAGTCTCATCTACTTCATGGTAGCTTTGTATTTTAGTTGCCTTTGATTTATCAGGGAACCATGCTTGCTTACTTGGAGGCAAACAGCATTTCTCTCTGGTCTAATTACTTAGAGATCCAACGTGGCGAGGCAAATATACTGGTAAGATCTAGCTAGTCCCACAATGATTGTGGTAGCATGAGAGAATATTTATACCAGCCAGTACAGAATACATGGTCAGATAAACTGCCACATTTAAACTACCGCCGCCCCCCCCCCACCCCCCCATCTACTAAGTGACCGCAGGGAGGCAATCCAGGGCAGATGCAGAGGTGTCCTGAAACACATTACAAAGAGAGAAAAAGGTTGCCTTAACCATTAACCTCACACTTTGGCTTTTTTTGTTGTTGTTGTTTTGCTTTTTGGGTCACACCCGGCAATGCTCAGGGATTACTCCTGGCTCTTCACTCAGGAATTACTCCTGGAGGTTCTCGGGGGACCATATGTTATGTGAGGGATCAAACCTGGGATCGAACCTGGTCAGCCACGTGCAAGGCAAATGCCCTACTGCAAATGCCCTACTCCTTTTTCTCTCTTCGTAATGTGTTGCAGGACACCTCTGCATCTGCCCTGGATTGCCTCCTGTGGGTCACTTAGTAGATGGGGGTGGGGGGGGCAGAGGGCGGCGGGAGTTTAAATGTGGCAGTTTATCTGACCATGTATTCTGTACTGGCTGGTATAAATATTCTCTCATGCTACCACAATCATCGTGGGACTAACTAGATCTTACCAGTATATTTGCCTGGCCACGTTGGATCTTTAAGTAATTAGACCAGAGAGAAATGCTGTATTTTATATTATTACCTTGGCCCCTTAAGTTGACATTTGATGATGACCTGATTTGTTAGTAAAGGTTGGTATTTCAGAACATTATTTCTTGGCAAAACAAAACCAAAGTTGGAGTACTTGATAGTATTTTTTAGTTCTAAAAAGTAGCATCTGAATATTATTATTCTCATTTTGTAAGGGAAGAAATAGATTAAGAATTAAAGAGACTTTGGTTACTGTTCATTTATATGGTTAATATTGGTTAGTGTGTGGTAATTTTACTGAATTCAAATCCAGGTTACTGGCCTTCTAGGGGGAAAAAGTCAATATTTGGGGGGTAGGGGAGTCGTTTAGCAGTAAGCATATGCCTTGAATGTGTGAGGCCTTGAATTTGATTGCCAGCACCACAATATGTGAATGGCAAAGAAGGAAAGAAGCAAGTAAGAAAAAAGGAAGAAGTGAGAAAGATCAATTGGGAAAAGAGGGAGTAGAAAGGAGGAGGGAAAAGCAGAAGGAAGGGAGGGAAAGAAGAAGAAAGGAATGGTAGTGCGCTCATTAAGATATTTTATTTTATTTTATTTTATTTTTTTTAGCTTTTTTGGGTCAAAGCAAACCCCAGCAATGCCCAGGGGGTTTCTCCTGGCTCTGCACTCAGGAATCACTCCTAGCGGTGCTCAGGGGACCATATGGGATACCGGGGATCGAACCCAGGCTGGCATGGGCCAGCCGCGTGCAAGGCAAACACCCTACCCGCTAGGCCATCGCTCCGGCCCCAAGATACTTTAAATTAACTTCCTAAAGACTTACTTTATTTGCTTCGGAAGAAAGTCTTCCCAAGAAGTGCTCAGGAGACCTGAGGGACCTTCTGGCAATTCTTAGATAACTGGGCCCAGAACGTGAGGGACGATGGTGCTGGACGGTGGTGCTGGGTCACCCTAGCAGCACTGCAGGCCTCGGGGCCACATGGTGCTCTGGAACTTTTAATTGCGCTGGGTGATGCCCTGGGACTTGTGTTGCCAGGGACCAGACCAGGGTCAGCTGTATGCAAGTCAAGTACCATAACTGCTGTACTGTCTCCTCAACCCCGGGTTACCTTTTAGAGATTTGTTTTGTGTGCTTCATTTTCCAGAGCGCTGACCTATGTGGTAGTCTGATCTAAGATACTAGTATATGTTCATTCACCAAACTGGTGACACAAAAAATTAAAAATAACTATAGTTAGAATGTTACATTGTATTTAATGTTAGCTTATATTTAATGTTATTAAGGTTATTTGTATATGCAAACAAGCATATGAATATATGTACCAACATAGTGCTTGTCTATGACAAATCTGTTTAGAAGAGTAGTACTTCTTTATGAATTATTATTGACTGTTGGGGTAACACTAGAAAAATATTTGAAATGCAATCTAAGTATTATCCTAGAAAATATATTCACTACTTTGAAAACTGCATAATAATTCAGCATTTATTTGTTGATAGTTAATAGATCATATACAAACTTATGATTAGGTTATGTTATTTGTCTAGTCAAATATTTGCGAGTAGTCTCTCATCATCAGTGTATTTACAAGCCACTTCCGATCCATCAACATTTTATTTGCTTTCAGATGATGCTTAGTGTAACTACTTCTTACTGCTATGATTACTACTATCTAATTTTACTTAATATAGACATTTTACCTGGGTGGTTCCCCCTCAAAAAAAAAAGGAAAAACAGGATCCCATTTTCCTTTTCCATGTCCTTCCCTTTATTCTGTTTTTTTTTAATAGTGTTTTTGCACTTCTGAATTTTAGGTCCTTTAAAATATATTATCTGTGTTTCATTGTCTGGTTGGCTGTTAAAATGATAGCACCATAAATAGGAGGCTTTTATCTTTCTTATCAGGATGGTTCTCTAGAGGCAGAACAGTGCCTGTGAAAAATAATGGGGAAAAAAATGAGTGCAGTAATGGTACAGAAACTTGGTGCTTGCCATTTTGCAACTGCCAAACATATGTACCTCACTAGATTTTACAGCATATTGTTTTAAATTGAAAAATAGAGGATTGTAAACTTACACATTGGTAGATTGGTTTGGAAAACCATTTGTTATTCATATATGTCTATCTGGAAATTTCACTTCCAGTGGCATGTCGTGCCCGTCTTTGTTCACCATAAAGCATGGACCAACAGTGTTTCATGGCAGTAGTGTTCTTGTGAGCCTTGCTAGACCAATTTCCTAGTGCCTATGAATGGCAGAAATGAACAGAAATATGTTCATCATACATTCGTCAGTGAGAATCTAAGAAAGACAGCTTATATTTAACATGGTCACTTGATCACTTAACATCCCATTATTCATTGATTTGCTCAAGCAGGTGCCAGTAATATTTCCATTTGACCCTATCACGTGCTAGTGTAGCCCAGTGGTATCTGGTTGTTTCAGGAATACAAAGTGCCTCAAACCATTCGTTCAGGGTCTTGACTAAGAAGTCTGACCATCTTGTAGGTGGGCGGCCACATGATCTTTTGACATCCTGTGGGATCCAGTCGGTAATGGCTCTAGTCCAGCAATCGTCTCCAAATCGCATTACATGTCCAGCCCATCTGATTTTCGATGCCTTGGCAAATGAGACAGCGTCCCTGGCTCTGGAACAGCCATGGAGGTCGGAGCTCTGGATTCCTTCTTTCACTTGAGTGAGGCATGATATTCCAAGAATAACTCTTTCGATTCCTCTTTGGGAGACCCAAATAGCATTCTCATCCAGTTTTCCTAGGGCCCAGGTCTCTAAGGCGTATTTAATGCAGGGAGAATGGTGGAGTTGAAGAGATGTGCCCGGAGCCGGAGGTTCTTTGTCTTTTTTAGCTATTTCTTTGATGCTTTTGAAGGCAATCCATGCCGCTCTCTTCCTCCTGCGCAGCTCAGGTTTTACGTCATTCATCATGTTGACTTCTCAACCTAGGTACACATAACTGCTGTGTTCAGAGATGTTTGTTCCATTGAGAGTGAATGGGGCCTCTGGAACTAGTTCATTTTTCATAAACGTGGTTCATTTAACATGATACATGAATTATATAAACATAATGTTTAGTGAAAAAACCAGAGGCAAAAGAGCATATATTGAATGAGGTTTACTCAGAATACGGTTGCCGTCTCAAGTTGTTTGGCGTTAGGGTGGTGTTCACCATTACAGGAATGACACTGTGAGCGGCATGAGGAGGGCCTTTCAGAATGCACTAATATTTGCCCTTTTTTTTGGGGGGTCACACCTGGCAATGCTCAGGGATTTCTCCTGGCTCTGTACTCAGGTATTACTCCTGGCAGTGCTCAGGGGACCATATGGGATGCCGGAGATCCAACCCAGGCCAGCACAGGCCGGCCACGAGAATGCACTAATATTTTGAATCATAAACATATCTTTCCTGTATAAAGATTATTGCAACACAGCAAACCCTTGCCTTAAAAGAAAAGGAGCAGCAAACAGCTATTAGGCAGAGTAAAACAAATGATGTTTGAATAGTGGTGTGAGTGAATTCTTCCGTTGAGGTTTGTGTGTAAAGACAAAATTGAAAGGAACTTTGGTATCTTTACTACTGCCCTTTTTTTATTAGCACTGGATTTTTTGTTTCTTTGATTAGTTTTGGGACCACGTAGTGGTGCTCTGGCTTGCTCCTACTTATGTGTTCAGAGGTCACTCCAAATAGTGCTTGGGGACTGTATGTGATGCTGGGATTGAGCTGGCATTGGCTACATTCAAGGCAAATGCCTAAACTCTGTGCTGTCTCCTGCCAGCATTAGGTGTTTATAACCCTAAAACATAGGAGACTTAAAAACAATTTATTATAACACTGTGAGATAGACACTTACAAAGCTGTTCATGATTGGGTTTCAGGTGCACATTTCCCACCACCATTGTTCCCAGTTTCCCTTCCCCCTCCCCCAGCCTGCCTCCATAGCAGGCACTTTTCCTCTTCTCTCTCTCTCTCTCTCTCTCTCTCTCTCTCTCTCTCTCTCTCCCTCTCTCCCCCCCATCTCCCACTCTCTCCAACCCTCTCTCTCCCTACCTCCCCTCTCTCCCTTCTCTTGCACATTGTGGCTTGCCATACATACATTTAGGAGTTATTATGTATATACCTTTGCCTACATTCAGTGCTCAGATCTAGTCTGGCATTGCCATTTCCAACAATTAGTAGAACACTGGAACATAGGAGACTTTTGAGAGATCAATAGAATCTCCCAAACCAGGTAATTGTGCGATAAAGAGACCAAGTGCTTTGATCAAGTATTGTCTTAACTAATGGCAAAATTTAATTTTGTTTGTTTGGTTTTTAGACTGCACCCAGTGGTGCTCTGGGGACCATACAATCCAGGGATTGATCCCAGGGCTTCTGTAGTCAAAGCATGCATTGAGTTATCACCCGGTCTCAAACTGAGAAGACTTAGTGGATGTACATTTTATTTTCAGACATAAAACTAATTTTTAAATGTTTTTTACTTAATGATTTTTAAATGGCCATTAAATATTCAAGCATTATTAAAATACAGTGCCAGCACTAGCAAAATCAAAATTTTACAGCACAAAGAAGTTTCACTGGTGAACCCATGAGATTTCAGTAACAAACACGGGTGAGAAAGCATTTGATACATCCATCAAGTTAACAGTAACAAAACATTTGACACAAGGTTTGATATTGCCAATATTTATGCAGGGAAATGAGAATGATTGTGTGTATGTCAAATGGCAGAGTAGATTGGTACAGCCATTTTGAAAAGCAATTACCTTGCAAAGACTAGTAATTTTGGAAATGCAAAAACTCTGTGACCTGCCTTTCATACATCTAGACGACAGTGCCAGAGTCTATTATACATATATAAGGTGATTGTTTCATTGTAATTGTAATAAAGTGAAACAGTTTATAATGGCCTATTCTAACTGGATAGTTATGTAAGTTTATTTATACAGTGGAGATAGTATTATAGTCAAAGTGAAGAATCAGCCTTGCATTTTAAATTTTTAAAAGTTGCAAAATGATAAGTACTATGTAGTATCAATTTATAAAATTTCAAAATGGAAAACTGCATTATTTAATACATAACAAAACATAGGAATATTAAACAGTCCTATCTTGTAAATAGTTCTATGGAGAAAAAAATGTATAGTGCATTCATTTTTCTGTAAGTGTTTAATTAGAAGTTTGGGGGAATAAAGATGAAGTATAAAAAGTTAATACTGTGAAATTACCATTTACAGAATTTCAATTTTGCAGCATTATCTATCACCAGGAGATCATGTTGTTAAATAAAGAGTTGGTAATGACTATTATTTAGCTTGCTATTTTTGCTCACTATATTAATATAAATTTGTGTAAAGGAATTTCCAGCAGGCTGAAATCACATTTATAGATGAGGTTCTTTGTTGTTTTTCACATTTTAGAAGACTTTAAAATACATAGATTTTAACAATCAAAACCAGTTTCAGTACTGCCTGTTTATAACTTTTTACACACATGCAGAGGGAATCAGTAATACATGGTATAAGACTGAACTACACAGTGATAATTTCTATTTGAAGTATACTTACTAAGTATAGTAATTTTAATTTGTATGTGGTTTTAGGGAAGGGACATCCTTACCTGACTATACTCAGGGTTTCCTCCTGACTGCACTCAGGGATCGCTCTTGGTGCCCGGAGGGTCCCTAGTGCCCCAGGTAGTGCCCAGGGTTGAACCAGCTACACATAAGGCAGCACATTGCCTGCTGTACTTTGTCTCTGTGTCGAGGGCACAGTGTACCCTTTTTATTATGAGAAGTTCAAAGACCTTCTAAATGTATTAATGATTACCACTAAAGCCTGTCTTGATAATTCTGCTAATGATGAATTGTGAAGATGCCGGTCAAACTGAGATGTGAATGCCAAGCTCCCTCAGTAGTTGAGTGACTTGTGACTTCACAGAAGTCTTTCAACTACTAGTGTGATTCAAATGTGTGCCTCAGAAAAATGACAGTGTACTTCAAGGTCCCAGATTTAATTTTTTTTCATTTGAAGTACCATGATTTACAGTACTTTTTGTTATTGATAGGCTTTATGCACATCCTTTTTTCTTCTAAAAAATATTTTGATAAATGTCATTTGGGCTGAAAATCATATAAATAGTACTTAAAAGGTATGTGTGTAGTTTGCTGTTTAGTATTGATGTGCTTAGGGATTTGAGTTTGTCCTTTATCAATCTTTGTAAACACCCTCCTTAGGAAGAACCTCTACAAAGTAGGTTCAACAAATATGTTCCTGAATGACCTTGGAGATAGCATTCTTTTATTTATTTATTATCTTTTATAATCTCGCTATATTTTAGAGGATCCTCCTGTTACAACTTACAAAGGAACCTTTGGATATGAAAGCACAGTGTACCCTTTTTTATTATGAGAAGTTCAAAGACCTTCTGAATGTATTAATGATTACCACTAAAGCCTGTCTTGATAATTCTGCTAATGATGAATTGTGAAGATGCCGGTCAAACTGAGATGTGAATGCCAAGCTCCCTCAGTAGTTGAGTGACTTGTGACTTCACAGAAGTCTTTCAACTACTAGTGTGATTCAAATGTGTGCCTCAGAAAAATGACAGTGTACTTCAAGGCCTCTATTTTTAGGTCACAATGAAAATAATCACTGAATAGCAAAAGTCTCATTTTATTTTTTTCTTTTTCATTTTTCTTTTTTGGGGGTGGCACACCAGGCAGTGCTCAGGTGCTATTCTCAGCCCAATGCTCAAGGATAACTCCCAGATCCAGGAACTGTATGGTGTAGGGATTGAACCCATGCCTCTTGCATGCAAAGCATGAAATCAATCCATTGAGCTATTTCTGCAGCCCCTATGTAAGGGTTCTTAACCTGTAGATTCTTTGGAAGATCTATAAAGTACCTGAAATTGTTGGGCACTTTTTGTTTCTATGCATGTACACATTTTCCTAAGAAAATGGTCTGTGCTATTTATAAGAACTGTCAAATCTGTAATCCAACAAAGACTGGTAACCAAAGGAGTGAGACCCTCTTCAGAGATCTTGTCATTGAGTAAGCATTTGTCATCTAATTTTCTTCATAAACAGCACATGCCTCTGGAGGAATGAATATACCATATGTTTAACCATCTTAATTTAATTTAGTAATTCAGAACATTTGTAATACAATGACTCTTTAATTTGATGACTTTATTTTGATTTTGGGGTCACACCGTGCTCAGAAGCTCCTCTGAATCAGTGATCAGGGATGACTCCTGTTGGTGCTTGGGGGAATATATGTGGTGCCAGGAACCAAGCTCCGTGCTCCCCTATGCAGTGCTCACATTCCAGCCCTTGAGTGTCTCTCAGGCTCTGTGGTGACTGTTTAAAATGTGAATTTGTATTGTGATGGTTAAATTGCCAATAAAATATTATGTTGTTTTATTATCTGTATACCTGAATTCATAATTATTAAGGAAATTTAGGTATTTCCATATTTTTAGTAACTTTTTTCATGAAGTAGAATATTTTTTTAAAAAATTTGGGGTTTAATTTTATTTTTTTTAAAGAAAATATCATCTTTATGGAAGTACATGCTCATTATATCCTGTAGATCTTATCATACAGAAAATGGAAGTACAGAATAGGTTATAGCCTAAACAGAGGTTGATTATTAGAGTAGATGTAAATATCCTATTTGAATTAGACTTTTATGAAGTTCAGTGTGCAGCTTCGTCTTTAAAGCTGAGCAGTGGCTTTCAAACCTTTGCATTTCCTGAGGGAAGCAAACTTCCTAGAAAGTGGAATGACAGTTGAAAATGAGTAAGAGAAGAGTTATGAGGCATAATCACATCTTAACTAAAGACATAGTAATCCTCTTAATTAATGTCTCAGGTACACAGTAAATAATTTATTTCCAAGTTCAGCACCCTCTGTCATAAAATGTATTGCCTGCAATAATTGGCAAATATGGAGCTTGTTTGCTGACAGAAATATCTGAAAATAAATCTTTCAGCTGGAGAGGGAAGCAGGTAGAGTGCTTGCCTTGCATGCAGCTAACTCAGATTTGATCCCTGGCACCCTGTGTGGTTCCCTGAGACCCATTAGGTGTGATTCCTGAATGCAGAGCCGGGAGTAAGCCCTCAGCACTGCTTGGGGCAGTACGCACACACACACAAACACACACACACACACATTCACACACGCACGCATAAGCGCGTGCACACACGAAGAAAGGAAGCCCATTGGTTATATTTATTAATAAAAGCATTGAAAAATCCTTACGTTGATGGCTGATTATTTATTGGGTACATACTCATTAATAGCTACTTTTGTTTAGTGCCTCATTTGTTGAAATAAACACAGAGTAGCCTGTTCGTGGTTTTCTTTGGAACCATTCAAATCAGGCAATAGATGTTTAACAATGGGTAAATTGGTCTATCACTGATCACTTCCTATTTAGAATTTCCATTACCCGCACTTATCTTTGATAAAATTATAACTTCTGGATACCAGGCCTTGATATATATGACATCAGGAATTTTGTGTCACTGTTTAAAAGTGTTTAGTCATAACATTAAGGATATACTGGCCCCCATTTTGTAAAATCTACTTAGCTAGGCAAAGCTACGTAGATTTATTTATATGACTCCACTTCTGCTTATTAATCACTAGTTGCTGAGCAGAAGATTGAAATATCAAAGGTCTTTTGTGCACAGACCTGACAAAAAAAAAAAGAGATGAGCCCTATTTTCTCATAATAGTTTGAGTTAAGGAATCCTTAACATAGGTTTTGCTTTTTTCTTCTCATTTCCTGGGAGAGAGAATATATTTTATGAATATACTACAGTTATATTGTTGCAGTCTCTCATATTAAGGTGTCTATCTCATCTGAAAATATTAGACTTGTGATAAGAGAACAGGAAATTAAACATTATGTTATATTATCAGTATTTCATAAAATTCTTAAAGTTTGTTTAAATTAAAAGTAATACTTTAGAATGTTTAAATTTATATACATATGTAAATATTATATAGAGGTCAGAATACAAAATATATTCTTAAAAGTTTCCCCCTGTAAGAAATGAGAAGCCTTATTCTTTACAGAGTTAGTTGTTCAGGAGTACAGTTATTCTGAGGTAAGACAAATCAGACCACTTATAGCACTCAGTCTTTTCTCCAGTTGGACAGATTAGATTAGAGACGAAATCCTAAAGAAACGCAGTGTCCAGGGTCTTCGGATACAATTTTCTTGCACAGAAGCAGCATTTTTCAGCCTTAATGAAATCCTTTTTCATTTACATATTTAACTATTATGTAATATTTTTATTATTGAAAGAAAAACTATTACATTATGATTTTATTATTGTAAAGTATCAACACAATTTACATCAAGGAAATGGTCAGAATTTTTTGTTGCTCTTATTAGTTGTATTTCCTAAAGATTACTTTACCCACAAATTATTTCTATTAATATAAAGGGGAGAAAGTAGATCAGTTAAACTACGAGAAGCATGTGTACAATAATTACATTGATCAGAAAGTTTGTTCTTATGTTTTTCAGTACAAATATAAGATACCTGTTTTATGGCAAAACTAAAAAAAGTTTCAAATTACTAGGTTTTATATATATGTATATATAATCTAATACTTTTCTACCCGATTATTATAAAATCATAGTAAAATTATAAATTTCACACATATCTAACATGGAGCTTTTAAAAATGGATATAAATTAAATGTACTGGTTCTACATTATAGTTTATTCCAATTTTATTATCTTTAATTTCTGCTCTCTCTTCATTATGGAATGTTCATTTTTTTCTCCATGTTTTTTGATGTTTTGTTGTTCAGTTTTATAAGTACTTTATATGTCTTGAATATTAACCCTCTGTCAGATGAGTGGTGAGCAAATATTTCTCCCAGTTTATGAGATATCTTTATTTTAGTAATCATTTCCTTTGCAATGCAGAAACTTTTTTAACATAATATAGTTTTATTTGTTTAAACTCAGTCATTCTTTTTTGGAAGACATATGGACATTCCTCCAAAAACTAGAAATTGACTCCCATTTGACCCAGCAATACCACTCCTAGGAATATACCCTGGAAGGCCAAAAACACAGCAGAAACACCATCTGCACTTTCATTTTCATAGTAGCACTATTCACAATAGCTAAAATCTGGAAACAACCAGAGTGCCTGAGAACAGGCGGCTGGATAAAGAAACTTTGGTACATCTACGCAATGGAATACTATGGAGCTTTTAGGAAAAATGAAGCTGAGAAATTTGCCTATAAATGGATGGACATGGAGAGGATAATGATGAGTGAAATTAGCTAGAGGGGAAAGGACAGATATAGAATAACTGCATTTATTTGCAGGATATAAAAAAATAGTATGATACCAATATCCAAGGCCAGGCAAAACATGGATCAGGATGTCTTGTCAGTGGGTGGAATCTACTGCAAGTGTATGGGAGTCAGAGGTTAGGTAAGACAAAGGAACAGTGTGCTAATAATTGTTGGAAATAACAATAGCAGCCTAGAACTGAGCATTGAATGTAGGCAAAGGGATATACGTGATAACTTCTAAATGTACTGTATTGCAAGCCACAATGTGTAAAAAGGGAGAGAGAGAGTTAGAGAGAGAGAGAGAGTGAACAGGCAAAGTGCCTGCCATAGAAGCATGCTGGGGGAGGGAGGGAATCGGGGACATTGGTGATGGGAAGTGGGCACTAGTGGAGGGATGGGTGCTGGAACACTGTAAGACGGAAACCCAAACTTGAACATCTTTGTAACTATATCTCACGGTAGTATAATAAAAAAGTAATAAAATAATAAAATAAAATCAGTCATTCTTAGCAGTAAACTCTAAATATCAACTACTGTTTGTATTCAGGTTACTTTATCAATTTTGACTATTATGAACAGTTTTTTTTTTTTTTTTTTGCTTTTTTGGTCACACCCGGCAATGCTCAGGGGTTACTCCTGGCTCTGCACTCAGGAATTACTCCTGGCGGTGCTCGGGGACCATATGGGATCCCGGGGATCGAGACCCTGGCCGGCATGAGCCGGCCAGGCAAGCTAAACGCCCTACCCGCTGGGCTATCGCTCCGGCCCCTATTACGAACAGTTTTATCTTGAAAGTTTCAAAAGAAAATGGGCTAATTAGAGCTGAACACATTTTTTCTAAATTAATGGACCCAACTTGCTAAACAAAACCAATGTACTTTATTTGGAACCATATATATATATATATAAAATATTTGGAACCATAAAAAGGAACCTCAGGACCTTTAGGAACCAGTACTGAGGCTTGTTGTAGGAACTTCTCAATCGGATTTGACACAAATTTTTAGAAATTTGGGAAAGTGAAACCCATATTTTTAGGACATAGTCTTTGTTGAGTCAGATATAAGAAAATAAGGCCCTTGTGTGAGAGTCCTTCAGGTAAGTCCTTAGTGCTTATTTTCAACCTATATAAAAATTCCAGCTAGCTTTGAATAGGGTTAGACTCTTCTCCCCCACATAAACTTTCCTACAGTTTATAAACTAAACTGGGGCCAGAAAGACAGTACTGTGGGCACTGCGCTTGCCTTATGTAAGGCTGACCCTGGATCAATCCCTGGCACCCCATCTGGTCCCTCTGCTGAGCACTGCCTGTGCTTGTTAAATTGTTTCCAGTTGTTTACTGAACTGTTTTTTTTCAAAATTCATAGTCTGAAGCCCTGAACTCTAGTGAGGTTATATTTAGAGATAGAGCTTTTAAAGAGGTAATTAGGGTTAAATGAGGCCATAAGGGGACGTCCGTATAATATAAGGGAAAAGACATGAGGAATGCAAGTGTAGAGAAAAGACCATGTAAGGACACAGCAAGAAAGCAGCCACCTGCAAGTCAAGGAGCAAGGCCTCACTGGAAGTCACCCTGCTAGCATCTTGGACTCCAGCTTCTTCCCACAGCTGTGAAAAAATAAATTTCTATTGTGTAAACCGCCAATCTGTGGTATCTCTGCTTTGAGAGGTCTAGCAAACATATAAATATTTGTGCTTTTTTTTAAAATAGTGTGATAGCAGAATAATAGCACCTTAGAATATGCAGTGCTAATACCTGAACCCTCTGTTACTGTATAGAAAAAGTTGTATATATCAGAGAGAGAGAGAGGAGGGAGAGAGAGAGAGAGAGAGAGAGAGAGAGAGAGAGAGAGAGAGAGATTTTCTTAAGGATTTTGAGATATAGAGATTACTTTAGGCGTGGATCACCCTAGGCTAACTCAATTACAGATATCCTTGTATGTGAGAAACAGAGATTTGATTCAGGCAGAGTTGAAAGGATCTCTAAAGTAGAGTCTGGAGGTGTAGGACCTTAAATAAAGGTATATTAGCATCCACTTAAAGCTGGAATAAGCAAGAGGCAAATTACCAGAGGGAGCACAGCTCTGCTGACACTTGGTTTTGACCCATTGAAATTGTTAGTGGACTTTCCGGCAAATAAATAAACTCTGTAGTGTTAAGCTATCAATCACATGTGTGATCATTTGTCATAACAGTCATAGGAAACAAATACCAGATACTTTTGGCCATCTATCGATGTAAATGATATTGTGTGGTGTTTGTTCTGTTCAGTGAACTGAGTTAAGTCGCAATCATTTGTGAGGTATAGGGCCTTGTTTGCGGATAGACTCTGCTTAGTCCTGTAGTTTTCACTGCATTCTTGGTCACCCTCATCAACCACCTCATTCTTGGATAAACTCTGCATAGTACTGATATATTTTTTTTAAGTTTACAGTTCAATTCTGTTTACTGTTCAATTCTCATGTTATTTTATAATAACTTTTTTGGTAAGTAATATATTAAAGAATAAATTTTTGTAAGTACTTTATTAATGTTTTAAAGAATAAAATTTATTTCCAGATTCCTTTTTAAATATGTTTTTGTTAAGTTTGAGTTCTAAGGTTATATTAAATTTGTTGGAATGGCTGGAACTCAGATTTTGCTAACCTTAACAGTTGGCTTTCAAACATGAAGCTAACCTATGATAGGCAGTACATCAATGGCCAGTTTTGTACAGTCTCTTACATTTACACAGCTAGTCACAGATCCCTGGCATGGGTCTTTATATTCAAGATCCTCTAGAAATTCCAAGAAGAAAAATCTTGATTTATAATACTAATTACTCAAACCTGACTCTAGACTACACATGTTATATTGTTGCTTTTAAAAAGAATACAGAATAGTTTTTATAGTTTTGATGAAGTGCTTAAATTTTTTTTTAAATGGGTATTTTCAATTTAGTAAATTATTACCGAGCAACCCTGCTAACTTAATTGTCTTGGGTAATGTTTCTTCGGCAACCAGGGGCATTTTTTTTTATTATTTTGAACTGCTCCTGACTGCTCAGGACTTACTCCCGCTTGATACTCAAGGATTACTCCTGGCTGTGCCCAAGGAACCATATGGGGTACTGGGGACTGTACTCTGGTATGCCTTATGTAAGGCAAATGTCATACCTGCCGTGTTATCTTCTCTCACCCAAGGGAGCATTTGTCTTTGGGCCACATGCTGCGTGCTCAGGGCTGCGCAGTAGTTCTGTGCTGGTGCAGGTAGCGGGTGGCGGAGGGGGGGGGGTTGCTTCTGAAGTTGCCACTGGGATCATGTAGTGTCAGGGAGTAAGCCCGGGCCTCCTGCATACAGAACTTGTCTTCAGCCTGCTGAGCTTATTTACACCCAGTTGTTATATTTTGGTTTTAGCTGTTATTTTTTTTTTGAGTAGGTAATAAGTGAGGGGGGAAAGTGAAGATGAATTTTGGTAGTTCTTTGTTTGTTGTCCCAGATAGTTTCTTTCCAGAGGAACAGTATACAGCAAGATGGACATCAGTTCAAACAAGGGTGGGGTAACAGGATCTGGGGTAAGTTTGTGAGATGATCTGAGGGCCATAGAGCTTCCCATGTTTTGTTAGCAAATGGCTATGGGTCTATCTTGGTGCAGAAGTCAATGTTGATGCATATGGTTCATTCCAAACAGATGTGAAGAGATGATTGTAGCCCTGTAAAGAGGGGGTAACAAAGGCAATTAGGAAATTGTGACGCATTACTCCCTCCAGATAGTTAAATCCAAGTTGGAGCCTCTCTCACGGAAATATTCCCAGTGTTGAAAAGAATACATAGTAGGACAGCATATGTGGGCCTTCTGGAAAAGCACTTTTGACTATTGGAATGAATTTTTAATAGGATGAGTCTCCTCATCCTGAAATCTTTCTTGATAAAAGTATGGCAATTTGTAACAATTGACTTGAGTTGTTTGGATAATAGTTATAGTTTTTGTACCAAATCCTCTTATCAGTTCTTATATTCCAACTGATGTTAAGCAGACTCATTC